>QLOH01000998.1:0-214033 GCA_026901365.1 Sesbania bispinosa
TAATACAGATTTTATAAAGCCAACCTTCTGATCCTACAGAGATGAATTAGAGCTTAGAATTAAACACATGTATCCCTGTTATACCTTGTACTTAGATTTACTCCATGTATCTTGAGTAGTACTCAGTTAACCTATAGTACAAGATGAACCTCAGTTTAAGTTTCTAGAAAACTTAAAGTTTTCATTGTAAACACTATTAAGTGTCTGAGAGCCTGGAGAGGCTTGGAGGAAGAAAGAATACTCTGGAGAGCCTGGAAAGGCTTGGAGGAAGAAAGAATACTCTGAGAGCCTGTAGAGGCTTGAAGGAAGAAAGAATACTCGGTTTAAGTCTGGAGAGGCTTGGTTAAAAAGGAATACTTGGTTGAGAGCCTGAAGAGGCTTGATGATAAAAGAATACTTGTATCTGTGATCAGATAGTGGAAAATGTAGTGGTGGTTTGCCCTGGGACTGGATGTAGCTCACTGGATTAGTGGGTGAACCAAGATAAATTCTTGTCTGAATCTTCTCTATCCCTTAAACTATTTTAATTCAGTTTTCATCTAACCAAGGGAATCTAAAAGTATTTAAGTGAGAACTTTTCTTCTGAATTAAACTTGTTTTCAAACTACTTTGAGTCTGAACCCAGTTCAGAAGGTAATCAAAACTTCAGACTGAAACTCATCGTCTGAATCTTTTCAGAAGCGATTCTCTCTACCCTTAACTCTTCACTCTCCGCTATTATCTGATTATTTCTAACTAGAAAAGAGTCTGAAAAGTAAAATCACAATCAACATAGTAAAACTCCACTCTTGACCAAATCATTTTAAACAAGAGTACTTACTGAACCTTCTGAAGTGGGTTCAGCAAGTTCTTTAACAAATCAGTTTTCAGCAAGTAACTGAAACGTTTAATACATTAGTGTAAATCATTTTTGAAACATCATGTTTTCTATTTTGAAGTCTTTACTTATCAAAATTAGTTTAAACAAGTTTCTAAAATGTTTTCATTAAATCATCTGAAGTGATCTCAGAAAACACATTAGTAATTATCAAATTCAGCAAGTCCCTGAAAAACTCTCTTTCTTATAGCCCACGCTTAACTTTGATATTATTCACTATTTGGCAAAAGAGTTTTTCATAAGAACCTGTAAAGGTTTAATAGGAATTACAATTTGTTCAAAAGGATTTCCGAAAATTAGCGTAAAGTCTGAAACACTATTCAACTCCCCTTCTAGTGTTTTCCTGTGGTTTCAACAAAAACTTGTACCAGAACCACACGCAACCTCAGAACACCAGAAAAAGCAAGACAAAAGGCAACTTTTTGGCTGAGATTCAAAATGGAAGCACAAAAGAAGAAATATTGCGTTGCAGCAGTTGCAGAAGTCAGAACAGCGCTAGAACATAGTACAGTGACAATGGCTGTGTCTCAACGGGATGAAACGCATTTAATTCTATCTCACAACGGATTTCACAACGACTTTCTTCAGTCTGAATGAAGGCTATAAATACTAGACATCTCTAGAAGTGAATAAAGACAAAATTTTTATAAGCCTAAGCTTCGCGAAACGCTGTAAAAATCCTTCTAGGATTTATCTGCTAAAAAACTCTTGTACAATCAACTTTCATATTTTGAGTTAGACCTCTGTTATTTCTTGTGTTCTAAGTTCAATTTCTATGTAAACACTTACTTGTTGTTAGAGCCAGAGGTGGCTTGGTAGGACAAAGAATACTTGTTGTTAGAGTCAAGAGTGGCTTGGTTGGACAAAAAATACTTGTTAGAGCCAGGAGTGCGTGGCTTGGTAGGACAAAGAATACTTGTTGTTAGAGGCAGGAGTGGATTGGTAGATAAAAAGAATACTTGTGGTGTAGAGCCTGGAGAGGCTTGGTGAACAAAATAATACTTGTAATCTATTTGAGATTAAGAAAAATCCAGTAGCTTGTTGGCACTCATACTGGAGGTAGCTCATGGGTGGAGTGAGTGAACCAGGATACTTGGCTGAGTGCTTTTCTATCCTTTAACTTATTATATTCTATTTATTCTAACAAAAAGAGGGAATTTGAACTAAGTTTCATAAATAATTCTGTGAAAATAATTTACGAAAATCTTTCTGCAAAACCTTTGTTTGAAATCTTCAGACGAATATCAACACTTTAGACAACATCTGAATCACTGTCTGAAAGCGTTCTGAACTTAGTTTACGAAAATGTTTCCATAAAAATGTTTAGTTTATAAACACTATTCAACCCCCTTCTAATATTTTCATGTGTGTCCCTACATTTTTCATTAAATATCTGTTTTGGAGTATTATCATACCCCGACCCGACATCATGGACAATGGGCCGACATACTATGCAGTCATCGGATGAAGATCCGGCATACTAAAGATATATCCGTGATGGTATCATCCGACGATCACCTGTGTGAGGAATCTGACGCCTTGCATACTCGTCTATCTTAAACGAATTACTCAAGTACCTCCGACATGGAAGTTCCGTCATCACTTACTGGTAATCTGGAACACGGATCCGACATTCACCATGGCGGGTGACCACATTCTCTCGTAGGCGCGTTGAGCCGCAAATTGCGAAATCCGTTATAACCAATAACATAATTTCCCGCCCAAATTCATCTATAAATATCACGTATCTTTGTCATTTCAGGTATACACACTTCATTCCATTACTGTTACTCTGCTGGAATTGATCCTGACTTGAGCGTCGGAGCCTCTGCAGGTACACCACCGCCGTTTATCCGCCGTAGCAGCAACCGCACCGTTCGTGCAGTTCCTTGGATCCACCATTGCTGCCCACCTTGAAATCACTAGAAGATCAATATCTAAGTAAAGATTTGATTGAATTAACTATATATAATTAAATTTTTCTTATTTAATTTCAATTCGAATACTTAACATAAATTTCAAATATCAATCTTATTCGAGTTTCAACCAATTTATATTTATTTTTAATCAATTAATGAGAAATTAAATGTTTTTTAAATTAGTATTTGATTTTTGATTAAATATGTAATTAAATGTATTATGAACTTTTATATTGATTTAATAAAATATATTTTTAAATTTGATTGATTTAATTTAAATGTGAATATCCCATATTATTCAACACTTTCCCATATTATCACTATTTTTATTATTTCAACCAACCCCATAATTTTCAAAAATTTCCTAAATAACTGTCAAGTCACAATTTACCTCACATTTATATATTTTTATTATTTATTTTAATTTTATATAATTTTTAAACAAAATAATATAAAAATCCTGTAAGAATTATAGACAACATCTAAAAAAAGTTGCTAAGCCATCAACGCATCTCTCTAGCGGTTACTAAATCTGACACCTCAGTTACTAAAAAAGATCGGATCAGTCGGTTCAACTGGGAATTGGTTCGATATCTGGCCCTTATAATCTAAAAAAATTAGATGGTTTCAGAATCGATGGGAACCAACCAGTTTTAAAATTTTCAAAATTTTATATATTTTTATTTAATCTAAATTATTTTTGAAATAAATAAGAATAAAATTTTAAGGATTGCACACAAATATTTATTATTTAGTCAATTATTTTTACTTTTTTTATCTTACAATACATATATTACAAGGTCCTTTATATTAATTTATAGTCTTATATATCTTGATTTCTTTACATTTTTATGTTATTTTATTACTTTAAATATTATATAATACTAAAAATAAAGGGTCATGATCAATTGACACCAGGTGTCAAACTTCAAGACATACACAAATTAATAACTTTTTGTAGAATGTGAAATTGATTGATCCAACCGTTGAATTATATTATATTACCATCATGATCATGTATATTAAATTTCAAATCATTTAGATATTCGTTGATATGCTATCTAGCAACGAACTTTTACTTATATTTCAAAAACATATTACACGTTAAAACAAAGTGACGTGATAAAGTACTGATTAGTTTTCGATTTGCATGAAATTTTATAAAGTTGATCTACTCCATAATTCTTTCAATTCAACGGTTGGATTAATCAATTTCACATTCTATAAAAAGTTATTAATTAGTGTAAGTCTTGAAGTTTGACACCTGATGTCAATTGATCCTGACCCAAAAATATATATTTGTATTTAATTATTACATATTCGACCACGGTTGAAACTATTGGACCGTACATGGACCAATGCTTTCACCGGTTCAATTACTTGTTCGGTTTTAAAAACATTTTTTGATAGATTCTATCAAAATATTTATTTATAATTATGATTTTTTACTCATTTAATTATAGTATACTCCATTAGGACTTGAATAAAAGAAAAAATAATTTAAATTCAAACTAATTAAGAAATTAGTTAATCCTATTTAATTTCATTGTTGTCATCTAAAAATGAATTGCATTCCCTACACTGTCATTCATATGATACTTTAATTTATCCTGAAAGACAATTGTGCTCGAATTGGGTTGGACCGCTGCATACCTAAGGCTATATATAAGGTTAAGCTAAAACATCTACTACCTATCCACGTGTTCGATGGGAATGGATCGCTTGCGGTTGTCCTTTCAGCTGCACCTTTCTGCAGTTAAATCCAATGCTCACAAACTTTTTAAGACATAAGTTTTAACATTAAATAAAAACACAAAAGAAATAAAGGGTTAAGATTTCATGTAGTTTTTGAAAAACTGGAGAGGATCCTGATCCGTGTTCGATAGTACTCCCAGGAATATTTAAAAACACAAATTAATAACAAAAAATCATAGTTACTAAATAAAAATAGATAATGTTTTATAATACATTTTTTATTTTATTTGTATTATAAATTTTTCTTAAGATATGTTTTTATAAAAAAAAAAAATTTATTGCGTACTACATAAATTGATAAAAAGAAAAAATTGATGACTGGTAGGTTGATTAGTCAAATCCCCATCATAGACGATTAGGGGATTTTCTTGTATTCCGAAATTCCGAGCCAGCAAGTACGAGTCTCATTGACCTTCCAAATTCCAATGGCACCCCGTGATCCCAAATGGCTATTGGCCAATGCAATCCAGAATCAACGACAAAGAAAGAAAAACGCGCTTACGACTTTGGATCGTTTCTTCCATCAAGCACCAAAGTCAAAATCGGAAACCTCACCAAATATTAGTAAACAACAAGTTTAATTCATATTTTACTACATCTAATACATTTTTTTAAAAGGATTAAGAAAAAAATAAGCCTATTTGAAATATTCTTGTAAATGAAATATATTTTTTGGAATTTTTTTGTTCTGCCATCGATATCACTATAAAAGATTTTGTCTTGATATAGTGCTAATTAATATATTATTTTTAAAATTTTATTAATTTTGGTTATTTTACTTAATAAAATTTAACAAAGGATAAATTAAAAAATAATTAATATTTTTAATTTTTTAAAATGACAAGTAATTAAATATAAATTAAAACTTAAAAAGGATAATTGTTTAAAATAAAAATTAATACGTACTCTTTCCTTCATTATTAATCAATTGATCTAATTAAATTTGTGATTAAATCAAATAGTATTTAAATGTATGCATTTTAATCACTATGATTGATTGGACTATTACTAAAGAGCTTGAGTAATTTGGATGAATTCTTTTTTTTTGTTCGGCTAAGCAAACATGGAACAATAAGAGTACTGGATGAATTAATAAATTCAAATCTCATTTCAAAAACCAGTATATATGCATACTTGGCAAAAAAAAATTGTTATCAACTATCTAGTGCATCATATAAATATTTTATGAAATATAAAAAAATAAAATTTATGAATAACATATATAAATATTTATAGTATAAACCATATTATCAGGAGCGGTCTTACTTGACACTTAGCCATAATTAAAAATTCTCACAACATATATAAATATTTGGAACTTTTGATTTGAGAAAATTTAAAAATAGATCTAATTAATAAAAATTATTTTAATGGTAATTATAAATATTTCTTTATATTTAATATTATTAATTGAGAAAATTTAACTATTAAATAAGTTAATTAAAAAAATAATATTTTTATCAAATAAATAACTAAAAATAATTAATATTGATTTAACTTAAATTTTCAAAATGAATCTCATAATAACATGATTTTATCAATACATGTGAAGAGATATCATGTTCATGAATAAAAATTCAACTTTTTTTTGGGTTCTTTAGAGGGCTATCGGCCAAAGAAAAAAAATTAATAGCTATTCTAGAGGGAAACGAATACCCACAAAATTCAAATTTATTATAAAATATAAATGTGGACAAATGATTATATCTCTTTTAATTTTTCTCAATTATTTTTAATATTAAATTAAAGCAATGCAAACGAAGGAACACATGTGTAATTGTCATATTCTGACATTGATATTTTAATTTAATAAAATTGATAATTAGAAAAATAAAATGGAAAGGGGGCGCTGACAAGAATGATGCGTGGAGTGGAGTGTCTAGAACGAACAAAAGTCGGTCCCCAATCCCAAATTGTTCTATATCGTCTCGTCTCATTTTCTTCCTCCTATATTCATTCGAACTCGCTTCTGATTTCTGATTCCAAATTATTCTTCTTTGGTGACAGGTAACAAGTAAGATCCTCTCCTCTGTACCTGTTATCTATCTGTTAGTATCTATTATTCATCTTTCTCAACTCTCAACCCCAAGCAAGTATGGGTGTGGAAGGAGAGGTTTTAGGTTCCTTACTCTCTCATCTTTCGATCTAAGCAAAGCTCAAATCTTTATTCTCTATCTTGGATTTCTGCTCTCTTGTTTGTTCCTTGCCTTCCGACTTGGTTGTTCGATTTGGCATCAATATGATCTGCTTTTTTGTCCTTTTATTATTTCTCGTCTCCACTTTCCACATTTCTCAACTATTCACAGTTTTACTTTCTCTTTTCTCTTCTCTTCTAGGGCTTATTTAACACTTTCTGGATACAACTTTTTTTTTAAGATCAACTAGTAGACTGAGTTTCTCTGTGGTCAATTCTAATGGTGATTACTTGGCTCTTTCTTTTTTCTTTTTAATTCCGTTTTGAACGGTTTTTTTCCCCTCCTATTAATTAAATTAACAGTATGAACTTTGATATTTTAAAGTTTAGATAACTGATCAGTTAAGTGCTAATATTTGGTACGATGCACTCTACGGTTTTGAAAGGGTGTATATTGCTTTATGATGTTGTGTGTGGGTTGTCTTATTGATATTGTTAAATTGTTAATTTGTTATTTTTGGGTTTGGGTTTGTAGAAGGTTGAAAAAAGTAAAGGACTTGACTCAGTGAAGCCTCAGAGACATGGCTAACAATGCAGCTGCCTGTGCTGAGAGAGCAACTAGTGACATGCTCATTGGTCCAGACTGGGCAATCAACATAGAGTTGTGTGATATCATCAATATGGACCCTAGGTATTGTTCTATTCTGCTTTATTTCTGTCCCTTTCCAATGGTTTTCTATTTGCTAGTGTTTGTATTAAGACCTGTGCTTGGGAAATTCTTGCTCTTGTAGCTGTCATGTAAGACATTGTATATGGGTTGAGCCAGTATTGAGAAAGTTGGAGTAACACCTATTGTAGAAAGATGGCAGAGTCTCATCTTAGGTGGTCTGAGCATGCATGAAGAAGATGCATAAAAGCATTAGTAAGAAAGGTAGATTAGATAGAAGATAGTCCAATAGTTAGAAGTAAAAGGAGATTAAGAAAACAATATAGACCAAACCATTAAGAAGGATTTGGATTTAAATGGTTTGTCATTCAACATGATTTGTGATAGGACATTATGGTGTTGTTTGATCTATGTAGCCGATTCCACCTAGTGGGAAAAGGCTTTGGTTGTAGTTGTTGTATCATAGTCAGCAAAATAAAGTGTTACTTGAAGCAGAAATAGCGATGTTGGACTTGAATACTGTGGACACTGGACACAATATTGTTGCATTCAGAAATAGGGAGTCTAAAACCAAAATTTTATGAAAATAGGAGAACTAGAAGTGAAACTAAGCCACCTTTGAATTTGATCTTGCTTTGTAGTTTTGAATCTCAAGTATGTAATTGATTCGATTGATCGTTACTTTGATTTTTTCTCATGGGTATTCATTAATTAAATTGTTCCTGATCTTCTCTGCTGAACTAATTAAATTTGCAGGCAAGCAAAGGATGCATTAAAGATACTTAAGAAGCGTTTAGGCAGTAAAAATCCCAAAACACAGCTGCTGGCTCTTTTTGTCAGTATTACATTCTCTTGCTTTTCGACAATTATTGAATATTTAATGTACTTGGATATACTGGGTTAAAAAAGAATGCTAGGAATCTACTCTTTTTAACACACTTTCAATTATTGTTCCATTCTCTAAAAGTCAACACACTCTTTAAAAAGTCATCTATTGTGAGGCAACTAGAATGACTTTTTAGAGAATAAACCAAGAATAAATAGTGTGTTGCTTGCATTTCTCATGGGTTAAATTATGTATTATTACTTAATACTTATTACTATATTTTCATACGTAGATTATGAAAAAATTCTCATAGTCATAGTTTCGATTGTGCTGTGGTTAAAAGATAATAGGCGCAAAGTACTTCAGAAAATTTTTATCCATAGATTTGTGCAGGAGGTAATGAAAACAGTGATTACCTGACATGGATGCTTTGTATTTGATGTAGGTACTGGAGACCCTTAGTAAAAATTGTGGTGAAAGTGTATTTCAGCAGATTATTGAGCGGGATGTGTTACATGAAATGGTTAAGATAGTGAAGAAGAAGGTATTTATTGATTCTTGACACTGGATATTTCTTTTTCACTAATGCCCTTCTGCAATTGTATTTGGAAGCAGAAGACTTTCTTATGCACTGTTGCATTCTTTTAATTGAATTATACAGCCAGACTTAAATGTGAGGGAAAAGATACTGATTTTAATTGATACATGGCAAGAAGCTTTTGGAGGTCCAAATGGAGTTTATCCTCAATACTATGCAGCATATAATGAATTAAAGGTGATAGTTCTTGTGTATCTAGATATTACTTTCTGACATTAATTTATACTCTGCAAACATTAGTTATACTGTTAAATAATGTCCATTCACATTTCTATTGATTTACATCTGCACTGTGATAAGTGTTAATGTTTTCATGCTAGTTTTGTTAATATTTTCTGCCAGCCTGCAACAGATTTTTGTAGTTGTTGCATTAATCCAGGACCAAATTAGCCTGTGATCATCATTGTATTTTTCTGGTATTTTTAGTAAGCTGGTTACGTTGTTGCACAAACTGCGTACAACTGTTTACTTGCATTATTGAATTTTTGTTTTTGATAAACAATCACAGAAACTCCCACCTTCTCACAAACACAATATATTGAAACTTACAGTTCAAAACTAATATATTATTAAGTTGTTGCTTTTTGGATTAACAGTCTGCTGGAGTTGAATTTCCACCACGAAATGAGAGTAGCGTGCCATTCTTCACACCTCCTCAAACTCAGCCGATTCATCATTCTGCTGCAGAATTTGATGATGCTGCTATTCAGGCTTCTCTCCAGTCAGATGAATCTGGCCTTAGGTGCTCGTTGAACTTCATTGTCTTCTTAATGTTCTAATCCTTATGTTTTTTTTTTGTGGGGCTAACAGTGTTATTATACATGTCACATTAGTAAGAAACTAACAGGGTATTTAAGGATCCCATCTTATAAAACTCAATTATATACAACAGCATGACAAATTCTACACATTTTTGGCATGCTCATATATCATATACTGAATCCTGTAAATTGTTGGTTTTTTAACTTTTCAACCCACATTTTTGCAAGTTCCCTGCTTTCTAACTGTAGTCTTTGTAACTTGGATATATATATTTCTAGGTAGTTCACCATCGGTAAGAAACCTGCTCAATTCTTATTGCAATTAATTTCAAACTCAGAAAAGTAAAAAAGGCTTAATTACACTTTTGGCCCCCCTATTATAGTTTATCGGCGATTTTGATCTCCCTAATTTTTTTTTTCGTGATTTTGGGGGGTGGGGTTCGTTGGTCAAATAGTAATGGTATTTAAGTTCCTCTTTGCACACATCCCTCGTTGGGTGTTGGCATGGTGCATTTAGGAGCATTAATTCCCTTGTGTTGGCCCAAGGTTTAAGATGTGCAAGCAGTGAAAGTTTATTTAGGGGACCTTCTCTTAAAGATCTATATGGGGATTTTGGAGATCTTTTGAGCTAATGTTCTTTTTTGTTCTCTTTGTTTTATTTCCAGATGTTCTAGGAGTTTTTTTTTTCTTTTATATACTTTTCTTCTTTCTCTCAATAAGTTATTCTTCTACAAAAAGAATTCATTAGTTCTGCTTTATCCCCCTCTAACTAAGTTTGTTTATAATCAGTTTACCAGAGATTAAAAATGCTCAAGGAATAGCTGATGTATTGATGGAAATGCTTAATGCCTTGAATCCTAAAGACCCTGAGGTAAAACTACTTCTCATTATCAATCTTTTTCTGCTAGCTTCATTCTGGTACCTCTGTTTAGTTTTTCTTGTTTATGGAAAATATACCTTTTAAGTTGTTGTATTTCTGTCTTAGTGTTTTTATGTTCTGCTAGTTGATGTGTGGCGCTATGGTATTTTGGATCTGGGGACCCATTTTAGCAAATTGAAGTAAGCAAGTTGTGAGAATTAGCAAGATTCTGATTAAGAGTTGAAGAAGTATGCCACTGGATCAGGATTGTTAACTGCCCCCAAATCCAGCCCTTTTTCTAATTTTAAGTCATAATTTCTTGATCCGTACTTAACAATTCCTGAAGTCTGAATAACATTACTTTTACCTGGGGTCTGAGTGTAGCTAATGTGGAAATGTTTGGCCATTTGGGGCTGCAGGTTTTAGGGTCCGGATTCCAGAACATATTAGATCTATGAAAACATTCCTCGCAAAGTGCAGAACTAAGATATAATACAAACTTAATGGGATTTCCTTGCTATGATATTTAGTGTTTTTATTCAGTGCAGAACTGTCTAAACAAATTGGCAATATCCATTGTTTCTTAATGTTCTGGACAAAATATTTCAGGGTGTGAAGGAGGAAGTGATTGTTGACCTTGTTGACCAGTGCCGTTCTTACCAAAAGCGTGTCATGCTTCTTGTGAACAATACCTCGTAGGTTTTTTTTTTGTGTTTTTTTGTTTGACTAAATGTTTTACTTCGTGCAATAAGAATGATTGTAATGGTTAGTTGAGTTACTAAATTTTCAGGGATGAGGAGCTTTTAAGTCAGGGATTGGCACTGAATGATAGTCTTCAGCGAGTACTCTGTCAACATGATGATATCGTGAAAGGCACTGCTGATTCAGGTGCAAGAAAAGCAGAAACTTCAGTTCTGCCCCTTGTAAATGTAAACCATGAAGATGATGACTCCGAAGATGATTTTGCTCAACTAGCCCATAGGTGAACCCCAGAAGTTCTTGTGTTATATTAAGAGCCTGTTTGGGTGGAATTTTTGCAAAAGTACTTTTAGGTGAAAAAAATAGTATGAATCAAAGAGGTCAAATGCATTTAACTTTTTCATAAGTTAAAATTAGTTACTTTTGAAGAAGTTAAATGGGAGGGCTGTTAGAGTAGGTGGTCTACAAAGACTAATTTTAATTTATGGAGAAGTTAAGTGCATTTGACTTCTTTGATTCATGCTATTTTTTTTCACCTAGAAATATTTTTGCATAAATTCCACCCAAACAGGCTCTATGTCCTGTTGATAGTTACTTCATCTTCTTAGTGGGCACAATTATACTGGGGGGTTTATAAATAGGTTTTCTGTCAAAGGCTGACATTTTATTTGCCCTGTAACCGTGAAAAAAGAAAAATCCTCTATTTCCCTCCCCTCCCCTTGTCTTTCTCTGTTTCTTTTTAGTTTCATTATTGTAATGAACATTTAAATACCATGATTGCAGGTCATCCCGAGATACTCATGCACAGAATCGGAAACCAGCCTATGACAAGGCAGAACCAGGGATGATGAACTCACTTATTCCCCCACCACCTGCATCAAGGAAGCCAGTCTACTCTGGCGCTGGCATGGTTGACTATCTTAGTGGTGATGCATACAAGACAGAAGGATCTCCTGAAAACCCTGAACCAACTCCATTTGCAGCCCCCCTTCATTCTAGCCCTAATCCTACATCATCAACTATTCCAACACAGTCTTCACCTGGCCCTCATGCTATGAGTACCTCATCTCCAATTTTTAGCAGACAGCCTGTGTATGATGAACCATCTCCTGTGAACATATCTTCAGAGCATCTGCCTCCAGCTCCCTGGGACACCCAATCTCCTGGCATCCTTCCACCCCCACCTTCAAAGCATAATCAGAGACAACAGTTTTTTGAGCAACAAGGTGGTGCATCTCATTCAAGTAATGGATCCAGTTCCTCTTATGACAGTTTGTTGGGACAAACTCAAAATCTCTCTCTGAATTCATCCACCCCCACCAAACAACAGAAGCCAGAAGATGCCCTTTTCAAAGATCTAGTTGATTTTGCAAAATCCAAAACTTCCTCATCTTCAAAACCCAATAGGTCATATTGAGATAGTGTGTTTGTATTGGTTATGCTGTTACAGTTTATGAATTTTGTTCATCAGATTTCGCTTCTTCTCACTGAGGCGACCATTTTGTGGTTGTGAATTTAGGAACCTTCAGATATGACTTGTCCATGTGTGTATTTACGTTACGTATATTGCATATATTCATGTATATGGTTCATATTGAATTTGTTGGATCATGTTTTCAACAATATCAAATTTCTTTTAAGCCTCAGCGATTTCTTCAAATTCGCTGGTTGCAAAAAGGTATTGGGTGGTTTTTTCATGGGCAATATTGATTATTGAGCTCTTGCATAGCTCCTTGGTCCAGCTGCTCAGACCGCGGTAGCTAAACTACAAATTACTCCCACCATTATATTTTATTAGTCATTTTAGGGAAAAAAAAAACTTTTTATAATATGGACGGTTCTTTTGTTTGTAGGTGAACATTAATATCAAATTTTCATTCTTGTCCTCCCACTTTTCTGTGAAAAGTTTGGAAAACTGTGCACCGCATTAAGGCCATGTTTATTCTAGCACCTTATTTTTTCACTTATTTTTTCACTATTCATTGATAAGTGAGTTTCATGACTACACATCACAAGTTTTTATTAAGATCATTTTTAGTAGGAGTTGCTTAGAAGAGTTGCTTAACATAAAAAGTATTATTTTAATGTGTATCTCACAAGTTGAGTTGCTTAAAAATGGGTAAGAGTTGCTTGTATAAACAAGCAACTCTTACCTATTTTTAAGCAACTCACATTGTGGGATCCATATTAAAATAATAATTTTTAAGTTAAACAACTCATATCAAGCAACTCCCGTTGGAGTTGCTCTAAGCAGCTCTCTTTTTTAACTAATCATCTTATTTTTTATTCACAAATCTTAAATGGGTCCCACCATTTTATTTATAAATATTTTAATTAATAAATAATAAAATATTATATAATTTTTTAAAAAAAAAAAATTCGGCGGGTTAAAACAACCGGTAAGTTCGCTTTTAAAAAAAAATTACTTGGGGTTGGAACCCCCTAAAACACCAAAACAAAATAAATAAAAGAAGTTGTAGTTTGAAATTGCCAGTAACGCGTTCTATAAAGATGTTGCGTTCGTCTGAAAAGCTATTTCAATGCAACAAATTTTCCGAGACATTTTCGCAATTTAAACCCACAAAAATACCAAAAAAATTCTATTAAAGCATCTCACTCAAAAACCATTCTATTGGTAATTTCTAGTACAACATCGGTGCTTATTAAGCAAATCTTAATAAGTACCATCAATAAACTTGCCCTAATGTATTCATGTAAAATGAGAAAAAAAATGTAATAAATTAATAAAAATAAATTAACAAGATTATCATATTTTTTGAGTAATTTATTGTTATTTTTAATTTGTGTGAATAAATCTCAAATGATTAATAAAATGAAATGGAATGAGTAGAATGATTATTTACACCCACTCAACAACCGTCAACTGGTTGGGTTGAGGGGCTTTTGTGTAGGGGTGTTCAAATCCAATCCAATCCAATTGAACCGCAATAACCGATCCAAAAAACCGCAAACCAAATAAACCGTAAACCGAAAAAACCGCAAACCGCAAAAAATCGAAATTTTTTATTGGATTGGATTGGATTTCGGATCTACCTGTGAGAACCAATCCAATCCAAACCGATCCAAACTTTTCTGAACATTTAAATATATTATCATTATTGATATTATTTTTCTGTAATGATATAAAAAAATTATTATTGTGCAACTATATTTAACAAATAATGTTCAATCATGGGATTGAAAGCCATCAAGTAATTTGTATGTTATATGATAGGATAAGATAATTGCATGTTTTTATCATATTGAGTTTACCATGAGCGGATACTGTTATATGGACAATGGAATTGGGAATCACTCTTATATCTAATTAAGTATTTAAAGTTACAACTTATTTATTCAAGAAACATTAACAATTTGATAAAGCATAACTATTCGGCTTTAAATTGGTAAGTGATTAACGATTTCGGAAACCAGTAATGATGTCATAATTTTGCTTTCATAACTTCATTTTTTAGTTTATTTAAGAAACCGAAGTCCAATCCAAACCGATTAATATTGGATTGGATTGGATTGGATTTGGAAAAAAATCAAAACCGATTGGATGATTAATTGAGAAAACCGAAATTATTGGATTGGATGATTTTTCCCTCAAAACCGATCCAATCCAATCCGCGAACACCCCTACTTTTGTGTGTAACCGATAAAAAAAATCTAACTTATCAAATTTGCTTAATTTTTTTCGGTCAAAAAATTTGCTCAAGGTCGAAAATTTTGATCAAGGGTACTATAATCAAAGTAATGTTTATGCTCATACCCGTATTAAAAAAAAGTCATGTATTCACATTTTAGTTAAGTGAAAAATTAGTAATTTAATAAAATAATATAAATTTAAGAAAAATGTAACTCAATTAAAAAATTACTCAAAAATCATTTAAATATAATTATTAAATATTACCAAAATAATAAATTAATTAAATCAAAACACTATGTTAAAATTTTAAAATACAACACATAATCTAATGCTCAATTTTTTATTAAATATTATAATATACTTCTACATTAAACTATTTTATAAACTTGGACATTATGTACTAGCATTTTTTGGTAATATATATCAACTTTTAAAAATATATAAATATATCAGATATTTTAATAAAATTAATAGAAAAGTGACACACTCTTTAACACACTCTTTCCAACACACTTCATGTGATTGGTTAAATATCACATGGGTCCCACCACATTGAGAGTGAGACCCACATAATTTGGTGGGACCCATGTGAATTTTAACCAATCACATGGAGTGTGTTGGGAAGAGTGTGTTAGATAACACTCCTCAAATTAATAAATATTTATAGTTATATATGATATTATTTATTAGATAATTATATATGTGTGAGGGGGGACGCGTGCGACTATGGGGTGGGTTGGTAGTGCCTTACCCACGCCAATTCCTACAAAATATTTGGGTTATTACCCATACCCACACTCATACCCACTTAACATATTTTTACGTCTATTACGAGTAATTTTTTCGGGTACCCATTAGGCCTTTGCTCAATTCCATCCCTACTCTCATTCATGATTTTCTAAGAAAAGATAGCATGTTAAAAATGTAATTTCGCTTTCAAACACACACACGTTAAAAGTGAAAAAATATATTACTTTTGTATTGACTTAAGAAAATTTATAATAAATTTTGCATCATTTATACAACTTCGATTTTGCCACACTTATTCCAATTACGTTTCCTTTTACACACTTTTTTTTTCGTTCCATCTTTCTTCCTTTCCTGTCATATTAATTATCACATCTTTCTCTCTCTCTTTATTTCATTTATTTCTATCTCTCTCTCTCCAACACTTTTCATATTTAAATTGAGTGTGGAAGTATCTTTTTTAATAATCATAAGTTTACTTTTGAAATAAAATTTTATAAGTAAATCTTCATTATTTTACCTAAAAGATATTAATTCGGCTCATTTAATTAGTTCATGAAAGATAAAATTTTTGATCAATTTAGTCTTTTTAAGGGATGAGATTAATATTAAAAAAGTTAAATTGATCAATATGAACGGCCTATTTGTTTATAGTTTTTTAAAATTGTTTTCTATTTTTTAAAATAGAAAATTGGAAAACATGTTTCACAGACATTTTTTTAAAATAGTTTTGTAAAATATGACTGTTTTGTGTTTGATTTAGTTTTCTTTTTTAGTTCTAGAAAAAATATTTTTTTTAAATGAAATGATTTATTTGTAGTATTTACAACACAAAAACAGAAAAATTAAAAAACACTTAACCAAAACATCTCAAAATAGTTTTAGAATTTTAGTTTTTAAAAATTACAAAACAGTTATACTTTTCAAAACTGTTTTTAAAAACTTTCTGTTAAACAAATTTTTCAATTTTCTATTTTTTAAAACAGAAAATAGTTTTTAAAATCTGTCAACAAACAGGTCAGGTTTTAAAAACTAAAATTCCGAAACTACTCTGAGATGTTTTGAAAAACTGTTTTTTAATTTTTCTATTTTGGTGGTGCTAATGCTGTAAATAAATCATTTCATTTTGAAAGATAAAAGATGAAAGTTAAAAAGCCTTGTTGATTGAATTGAAAATTTTTTGAAAAATTAATTGATAACTATGAAATGATAAATGAGAAGAAATTATTAATTATTGAAACAAAACTTAAAATTTTATACTTATGAAAATTTTTAATAATAAAATCATAAAAAGCAATTAGGAACCTTAAAAATTTATTTGGAGTAACATTTCAACAAAAAGGTAAATAGCTAGTAAAAAAAATGATATTTTGTAAACTAGGATTGCAAGTTTCACAAAATAGTTATCTACGATTAGGGTTAGGGGTCAAGGTCTTCAAGGAATATTTCATTATTGAGGAGGCCAAAATATTAAAGAAAAATATTGGTTAAATTACTCAGTAGGTCCCTATAATTTAACCAAATTTTTAATTAGGTCCCTGTAATTTAAAATGATTTAAGAGAATCCTTATAGTTCTAAATTTTTTTTTTCAATTAAATCCTTATACACTAAAACCGTTTACATTCGGTTAAATTTTGCTGACATGGAATTAATGACATGGCAGTAAACCTTATCTTCCATATTTCTTTTATATTTTGACATCACTATCTCAGATTCTTAATCCTTAATCCCTTATACTTTAAGCCACATACGTTAAGAGAGATGAAGGATCTTTATTTTCATTAATCAAAAGTTTAGGTACGTTACGTGCATTTTTTTAATGAGTTTTAATGGAATTAATGACATGGCAGTAAATCTGTTTTGCTACACTCGACTAACTCATTGGGGTTACTTTACATGATTTGCGATCAATAAAATCTCTTTGTTTTCCCTGGCTTTTATATTTCGATAACACATTGTCACACTACACATCTGGAAAAAAAATTCTTATTCCCCTTCCTCGGAAGTTCGTAACGCATTGCACATTGGGTTCCCTTGTGCCTGATGCAGGTGCACTTGATATATCATGACCTTCAATGGCTCTCATGGAACAATGCACCTTCACTGCCTTGTCAAACAAGCACCACAACATCAATATAAGAAAATGATGAATAAGCAAAAATTATAAATAAACTAAAAGGATCCAATTAACGGAGGAAAGAGATTAACGGAGTTTAACAAGATTAGAATAGGGATCCAATAAAAAAAAAAATATAACTATAAGGCTTAATTTAAATCATTTTAAACTACCTAATTAAAAATTTAATAAAACTATAGGGATCTATTGAGTAATTTAACAAAAAATATTAAAGAAAATTATAAATTGGGATAAAATACTTTTTGTCCATAATATATTTT
Source organism: Sesbania bispinosa (assembly GCA_026901365.1). Lineage (NCBI taxonomy): Eukaryota > Viridiplantae > Streptophyta > Magnoliopsida > Fabales > Fabaceae > Sesbania > Sesbania bispinosa. The sequence continues at coordinate 17,893 of QLOH01000998.1, forward strand.
TTTTCATTTGTTTAAATAATGAAGTTAAATACCCGTGTCCTCTGCCTCTCCATGGCTTACTCTCAAATTCATAGCATCCAATTATTTTTAAATTCCCTATTGGAATGGACGAAACTTCGCACCACATTAATTAACATGCACAATTAATGAGGGAGTGCAAAATAGTTCTTTGTCTGCTTTTAGTGTTCAAGACTTCAAGCTCAAGTACGTATCTTGCCTCGATGGATATTGGATAACGTACGTTAATTAAGCTGATGTCATATTTCCAAGTGAAAAAAAAGGAGAAATAGTAGTATGTGATTAAATGAAATTAATCATTATTTAATACTTTGATTAGTATATGGTATCAAATTAAATTAAAATCCACTCATTTAAATTTTCATATATGACACACACACACACATATATATAACTGATGATAAACTCTCTCTCTCTCTCTCTTACACACACACATATATATAATTAATACATCTTCCTGATAAACAATATAATTATATAGCGACAATTTACATAGGTATTGGATTGTGCAATAATATTACATGTTCCATGAGAAACTGTTATGAGAAACGGACACGGGAGGTAGTTAACTAATTAAAATCATTATGTATCTATATAATATAGATACATCATGGTTATTGGATTGTGATGTATTTAAAATTCATAAATTAAGAAAGAGGGTGGCTAGCTAATTTCAGCTGACCAGGTAACGAAGGATGTGGTGGTTGAAGGTCTGCTTAATCTTTCCACACATGAAGATTAATATTTTCCTCTTGATGCTTCCTCTAATGGGAGGGAATGAGCTTTTCCTGTAGCTCTGGTCTGCCCCTGACCTAGTTCGATGCCCTGATTTCTTTTCCATATTGAGAATGGGATCTGAATGAGAGTGTGAGAGTGGGTTTAATTTGGTTGAGAAGTAGTAAGTGATCGTTATATATGAATACAAGATATGCTGTAGAAACTATAAAGTTAGACTAGGAACCTTCGTGGGTTCGTGCCATCACTTACAATTTGCTACTAATTCCTATAAACAGCCGACAGTAGCAAGGTTCATGCAAGCCCAACCATTTTCCGTACTAACTTAATTTATTGCTGTTGCTGGTGAGGGATTTACCAATGCGCAGCTGCAAATTAACGTATAGCAAAGCCTAGCTCGCATTTGATTCTTGGGCATCAACTTTCACTAAAGTTAGCTAGAGTGAATTCAAAGTAAGGTCACGGACACCAAATGGAGATACAAAACTACAATCAAATCTAGTACTAATAATTTATAAAAGTGAAGCGTGTATATATATATATATATATAAAATATGATTATATTAACGGTTTTTCTAACATTGACAATATTACACAATAAATTAAAAATGTAAATATTTTATTGAAAAATATATAGGAAGTAATCAGGGAAAAACTGAAAGATGAGAGAAATACATTCTCCTTGATTGAATTGAATGAGTAGTACAAGCTGTTTATATACAACAGAAAAGGCTAAGAGAAGAGAGAAAGCTAACTAACAGAAAGAAATGGAATCTAACTAATCGTCAGCTAACTTTTAACTAACAGTTCATAACTGTAATACTCCCCCTCAAGATGGGAGGTAAATATTCAGAATTCCCATCTTGGATATTAATGATTTGAACTTAGGAAGAGGCAATGTTTTGGTTAAGATATCAGCCAGTTAATGTTGTGTTTTAACATGAACTAAACGAATCAATCCAGAATTTACTTTTTCTCGAACAAAATGGCAGTCTATCTCAATGTGTTTTGTGCGTTCATGGAAGGTGGGATTGGTAGCAATGTAGATGACAACTTGATTATCACAGTAAACAAGGATGGGTTGAGGAGGAACCCCAAGATCATTGAGTAAATTGCTAACCCAAGTCAACTCACTTGTAGCTGCAGCAAGGGAACGATATTCTGCTTTAGCTGATGACCTGCTGACAGTGTGTTGCTTTTTGGACTTCCATGAAATTAAAGGAATCACCAAGAAAAATACAAAAACCTGTAGCAGACCTTCTGGTGTCAACACAAGTGGCCCAATCTGCATCTGCATAAGCTTGGATCCGCAATAAAGAGGCAGTTGAGAATGATAGACTTTGTCCAGGAGATCCTTTTAAGTATCTAAGTAAGTGATATGCTGCCTGCAGATGTGGTTCTCTAGGATCAGAAACAAACTGACTGAGTTTATTAACTGTAAAACAGATGTCAGGCCAGGAGATGGTGAGATAAAGTAATCTCCCAATTAGTCTTCTATATAAGGAAGGATTAGCCAAAGGAACACCTTCCATAGAGGATAATTTTGAGCTAGGATCCATTGACAGAGAAGCTGGTTTGCAACCTGAAAAACCAGTGTCTTCAAGAAGAGAAAGAGCATACTTCCTTTGGGAAAGGAATATACCAGAATTAGATCTGGCAATCTCAAGGCCAAGGAAATAATTCAGCTTGCCAAGGTCCTTCAATTTAAACTAATTTTGTAGATGAACTTTGGTCTGATTAATAAGGGAAATGGAAGGACAAATGATGATGATATCATCAACATACACCAAAAGTGCAATGAAGGAGCAATCTGAGCCTTTGAGGAATAGAGGGTAATCATTCTTGGACTGAGTGAAGCCAAGAGTAAAAAGAGCTGAAGCAAATTTTGAGAACCACTGCCCAGAGGCTTGCCTTAGACCATAGATAGACTTGTGAAGTTTACAAACAAGTTTCTCCCCCTGAATGGAAGCTTGCGGCTTAGTGGAATATCCCTGTGGCAAGTCCATATAAATTTCTTCAAAAAGGTCTCTATTCAAGAAAGCATTGTTGACATCAAGTTGGGCAAGATGTAATCCCTTGATAGCTGCCAAAGATAAAAGAATTCTGATAGATGTGAGCTTAACAACAGGTGAGCAGGTTTCAACAAAATCCAGACCTGTCTGTTGTGTGAATCACTTAGCAACCAAACATGCTTTATATTTATCTATGCTACCATCAGCTTTATGTTTAATCTTGTAAACCCATTTGCATCCAATAGTATGCTTGCCAGGAGGTAAAGGCATCACACTCCAAGTATTATTAGCCTTCATAGCCTGTAGTTCTTCCATCATGGCATGTTGCCATTGAGGTAATTTAGCTGCTTGGTGATATAAGAAAGGTTCAAATTCAGAATTTAACTGAGCTACAAAGGATTGGTATGTGGGGGATAGATTGGTGTAATTGACAAAATTCTGAATAGGATAGGGAGCAGAGGAGGTATGAATGTTATAACAGTGGAAGTCTGATAGATGAGAGGGAGATCTATGGGTTCTATGAGATCTTCTGGGTGGGGCTAAAGGCATAGGAGGGGAATTATTATTAGGCATTTGAGGAGTGATATCTGGGATATGATGATCATGTTGTGGGATAGGAATTGGTATTTGGGAGAAAGGATCATTAATAGGAGTGACATTCTGTGTGATATGAAATGGAAAGATGGTTTCATGAAATTAAACATCTCTGGAAATGAAGAAGGTTTTCTTGGTTAAGTCATAAAGTTTGTACCCTTTGTATCCTTTGGGATAGCCAACAAAGACAACATGGGTAGCTCTCTCACTAAACTTGTCTCCGTGAGAAGGAAGTATGGATGCATAACATAGACAGCCAAACACTTTCATGGCAGCATAGTCTGGAACCTTGTGAAATAAAATTTCATATGGAGATGAATCTTTCAAAATTGGAGAAGGAACTCTGTTGATTATGAAGGTAGCTGTGCTTAAACAATCTCCCCAGAAGCTTATAGGAACTCTGGAATGAAACAACAAGGATCTGGCAACATTTAATAAATGTTTATATTTTCTTTCTACAACAGATTTTTGTTGTGGCCTTTCTACACATGAAAATTGATGAATGACCCCCTTTTCTGCCAAGAAATCTGTCAAGGCCAATTCTCGAGCATTGTCATATATGAATGCCTTAATTTCAACATTAAATTGTACTTTAACAAAAGTGAAAAATTCCATGACGATCTTGGGTGCCTCTCACTTATGCTGAATGAGGTAGGTCCATGTGAATCGGCTATGATCGTCCACCAAAGTGAGAAAGAATCTCTGACCAGCATAAGTTGGCTCATGATAGGGTCCCCAAATATCACAATGCACAAGGTCAAATGGATTATCAGCAAAGTTATTATGAGAAATGAAGGTAAACGATGTTGTTTAGCTAAAGGAAAGATTTTGCAATGATCATTGGACAAAATGGAAGAAGACAATTTGTGTTTATTATTGAGGGATACAAAAATTTTATTTGACAAGTGACCTAGTCTAGCATGCCAAACAGAATATGAAACATAATTACAAACTAAATTACAACTGTAATCAATAGGTAACAAAGTTGAATTAGATGACATTTCAAGAATGTCTAGGCCTCCTTTTAGATCACCCATGCCAATCTTCATCAAAGAGTATTTCTCCTGAATGGTAAATTTGGAATCAGAAAAGGAAACATTATAGTTATATGACTGAAGTAAAGAACTCAAAGATATAAGATTGAATCTAAAAGAAGGAATATAAAAGACATTGTGCAATGTAAGGTTTGGAGATATATGAACAAAACCAACACCATGAATTTGGATTTGTTGAGATGTGGGTAAAGTGACAAAAGCATTAGGGATAGGTTTTAAAGATTGAAAAAGATGGGAAGATGCACAAATGTGATTGGTGGCACCCGAATCAAGAATCCAACTATGTGAAGAAATATGCTGAGCCAAAGATGCTGATAACACGGTACCTAAGGATGTGGTGGAGTCAGGAATTTCAGCAGTGGGTGTGATAGTAGCCATCTGGTTTGTGAGCAAAGAAATCAGTTGTTGACATTGAGAGGCAGTGAGATTGTCATTCAAACCAGTGGATGATGTGGGAGCAACATGAGAAGCTTCTGAAATTTGATTGATGGCATGTGAAGTGGATACATTTCTGGGTTTGGCCTTAAAACCAGGGGGATAACCATGGATTTTGAAACAACGATCCATGGTGTGGCCCAGAACACCATAGTGGGAACAAATTGGGCGATCTTTCTTGCCTTGTTTGGACTTGACTACTTGCTGATCACCTGATCTTACAGAAAGAACTAGTTGAAGATCTACATCAAAAGGGATTAAAGAACTAACTTCACGTTGCTTTTCATCTTGGATGATAAGTGAGAAGACTTTATTCATTGGTGGTATGGGATCCATGAATAAAATTTGACCTCTAGCATGGGCAAAAGAATCATTCAAACCCACAAGAAATGTCATTACATATTCAGTTTGACAGAATTCAAGCATAGGACGAAGGCCACCACAATTACAAGTGCAAGGAGGTTTGTAGTCACAGAGTTCATCCCAAACAGTCTTGATCTTGGTAAAATATTGGCTAACTGAGTCATGGCCTCGTGTAATACTTACCAAATCTTTTGTTGAAATCGGTCTTTGAGATCTTGCCAAATCTCATGAGCAGAAGTAGAATACATGATACTTGCAATAATATCTTTGGAAATTGAATTGTAAATCCAAGAAATGACAACATTGTTACTGCGAGTCCAGGTAGAAAGAACCTATGGATCAGAACCATCTGGTTTAGGGAGAGAACCATCAATGAAAGCAAGCTTATTCTTGAAAGAGAGAGCAACGATCATGGCACGACTCCATGTGTTGTAGTTGGTTTCTATTAATGGTTGTGAAACTAGAACCAAACCAGGACCATCTGAATGGTGAAGAAAAGGAGGATTGGATTGATCCTCCATGATTGAACAGAGAAGAATTAGAGAGTGGAATGTGAAAGCGATATGTCTCTTGATACCATATAGGATGTAATCAGGGAAAAACTGAAAGATGAGAGAAATACATTCTCCTTGATTGATTGAATTGAATGAGTAGTACAGGCTGTTTATATACAACAGAAAAGGCTAAGAGAAGAGAGAAAGCTAACTAACAGAAAGAAACAGAATCTAACTAATCATAAACTAACTTTTAACTAACAGTTCATAACTGTAATAAAATACAACTATCACAATATTCAATGTATTGATAATATTAAATATTATATTTTTCAATAAAATCTTACTCTCAGTTTATGTTTTCACTCCTTCATATTCATTTATCTTTTCAATTCTCCTTTATACATGAGTATAATAGTGTTAATGTTCTTATGTCCTCATAGTCGTGTATATTAAATTCTATTAATGTGGAGAAATAGCAGAGATATTTTGTTGGAGCAGTTAAAACCCCAAAATGTCCTCTTATCTTTTTCCCAAAACAGTGGTGATGGTTGGAGCAAATGACTAGCGGCAGACTTGGTAGATCTGAGCAAGAGGCGCTCGCGGTGGTGGCGTTGGGGTTTGTAGAGCGGTTGTTTGACCGTGGCAGTGGGTTTGATGGAGCATATGGAGGCGTAACCATGATTGTAAGCTTGTTGGAGCATAGGTGTGACCATGTATGACTGTCAGTTTGGGGAAGATGGGGGTGGAGCAAGGTGCAACCATGGCTTGGAGAGACAATTTGAGGAAAGAGATTCACTATGTCAAAAAAGGCCAATAAGGGTGCTCCCATGCACCATAAAAGGGCGCTTCCGTGCGCACTAATAGAAACTGCTCTTGTATGGTCGTTGAGAGAAGGACGTGTCTGGAAATGCCCTAACGGAAGTCAAGTCAGGGCGCTTAAAAAAACACGGAAGTGCCCTCAGCGTTTTGGCAAACAGTGTCTCCTTGGGAGGGCGCTCTCGGGAAGCACCCTAGTTTTTGTTAACAAGGTCGCTCCAACTGAGCGCCCTAAGGAGGTGGAATAGAAAAAAAAAAGAAACAAAAACAAAAACAGTAGGAAAAGTGAGAAAAATAATGAAGGTGGAGGCCGTGAATCAATAAGGGGTAAATATATTTTTAGTCCCTGAAAATTAGTCGAGATTTGGTTTTAGTCCCTGAAATTCAAAATCGGTGGATTTGGTCCCTCAAAAAGTGAAAATACCCCTTTTTAGTCCTTATCGATAAAAATGTATAGCTAATCCGTAGCAAAACTGTGCAATAAGGACTAAACAGGTATATTTTCAATTTTTGAAGGACCAAAACCACTGGTTTTAAATTACAAGACTAAAACAAAATATTGACTATATGATCAGGGACTAAAAACATATTGAACCCTAAAAGTAAGTTTAAATAATAGGGGTATTTTTTTCTAATTATATAATTTATTACTTGCTCTCTTCTCTATTTCTTTTTTAACTTTCCCATACCAATCAACTTATAAATTTAGAGTGTGTTTGGTAAGTCATTTCGGCTAGTTGAAAGTTAAAATTAGTAAATGAAATCATTTCAGCTATGTTTGGTAAGGTAGTTTTTTTTGTTAGCTACTAGTTTTTCTTAAAAAACTACTTGAGGTAGTTTTTTTTTTAAAAAAAAACTCTATTTTTCAGTTACTAGCTGACAATTAATTACAAGTTTATCTCTCAACCACCTCCACTTATCATTATTTAATAATTAATGATGTTCTTGTATGTCATTTTACCATTTTCAGCTAGTTTTACCAAACACATTCAATCAAATCAGCTAGCTTTTCAGCTTTTATCTAGCTTTTCAGCTAGATTTACCAAACACACTCTTATTCTATTTCTCACTCATTTCTCTATTTTTTATTTATCTCTTTGAACCAAACACAACCCTAATTTTTAATGTCTAAATAGATGTGTTAGCAAATTATTTGTATATGCTCAACCCTCCATTAAAGGGATGGATGGAACAAAAAAATTAAGGGAAATGCTAATGAGTATCCTACGGGCAGGTTTATCGGTGGTGCTTATTAAAATTTGCTTAATAAGCACCGGTGCTCAAGTGGAAAAAACCACTAGAGTGAATCTTAGATGAGGTGTGTAAGATCCCAAAAATTAGGGCCTAGAGATATAGTATGAGCTCTAGGTTGTAAATCCGGCCAAGAGAGGAAGGTTAGGAACATGATAAGAAATTAAGGGGTTTGAGTATGAATTAAGGCAAGAATTAGGTTATGCATCAAGAGTCGTGAGTATTAGCAGAACTTAGAAGAGAAATCAGGTGTTAAACCACACACGATTGTAGACTGAACTTAGAGGGAAGCACACCTTGAGATGGAGAGAATTACAAGGAATTGATGTGGCAAATTAGAAGTGAGAAGAGTTTTGGATAGAAAAACTAAGTTAGGAGGAGGTTTTAGGGAGACGAACTAGGATTGAGTGGGAGAGTTTTAGTTAGGATTAAGGAGGAGTTAAAATTAAGAAAATGAGTCTTAGAATACAGGAAATGAAATTAGGGAAAAATGTCTGGGGGCAATAATAAATATGGAAAGCTCACGTTACAGGTTTTTTTGCATGTGATAGGTTGATGTACCACGCATGAGACATTTCATGCACATGCCCAATGTTGCCTCTTTGAAGAGATAACACATGTCCAAGACTTTGGTTTTAAGGTCCAAAAGTCCTTCCAATATTCATTACTTGGCGGGGCCATACCCGGGATGAGCGAACATGAAAACTGACTTAAGCCATCGTTATGGACATGATATGGGGGCTCGCACTAAATTTATGTATTTTCCCCATTTAAGTCCTATTTTTGGTGGATTTATTAAGCACAAAACAGGGGAAATTAGGAAAATTGCCTGGGGCAATAAAAAATATGGAAAGCTTACGTTACATGTTTGGGTTGTTGTACCGCGCATGAGACATTTCATGCACATGTCAATCGCCTCTTTGAAGAGATGACACTTGTCCAAGACATTGGTTTTAAGGTCCACTTCCTTGCGTTAGTTGGCGGGGTCATACCTGGGATGAGCGAACATGAAAACTAACTTAACCCATCGTTATGGGCATAATGTGGGGGCTCACACTAATTTTTTGTATTTTCCTCACTTAAGTCCTTTTTTTGTGGATTTATTAAGCCTAAAATACGAGAAATTAGGGAAAAATGCCTGGGGGAAAAAATAAATATGGAAAGCTCGTCTTTTTGCATGTGATAGGTTGTTGTACCACTCATGAGACATTTCATGCACATGTCAACGTTGCCTCTTTAAAGAGATGGCACTTGTCCAAGACTTTAGTTTTAAGGTCCACAAGTTCTTCCATGCGTTACTTGGCGGGGTCATACCCGGGATGAACGAACGTGACTTTACCCATAGTTATGGACATGATGCAGGGGTCCGCACTAATTTTCTGGATTTTCCTTACTTAAGTCCTATTTTTTATGGATTTAATAAGCCTAAAATACGGGAAATTAGGGAAAAATGCCTGGGGGTAATAAAAAAACATGCAAAGCTCACGTTACAGGTCTTTTTGCATGTGATAAGTTATTGTACCACACATGAGACATTTCACGCACATGCCCAATGTTGCCACTTTGAAGAGATAACACTTGTCCAAGACTTCGGTTTTAAGGTCCAACAGTCCTTCCATGCATTACTTGGCGAGGTCATATCCGGGATGAGCAAACATGAAAACTGACTTAAGCCATCGTTATGGACATGATGTGGGGGCCCGCACTAAATTTATGTATTTTCCCCATTTAAGTCCTATTTTTGGTGGATTTATTAAGCCTAAAATACGGGAAATTTGGGAAAAAAAATGCCTGGGGGCAATAAAAAATATGGAAAGCTCACGTTACAGGTCTTTTTGCATGGGATAGGTTGTTGTACCACGCATGAGACATTTCATGCACATGTCAACGTTATCTCTTTGAAATGATGGCACTTATCCAAGACTTTGGTTTTAAGGTCCACAAGTCCTTCTATTCGTTACTTGGCAGGGTCATACCCGGGATGAGCGAACATGAAAACTGACTTAACCACATTGTTATGGACATGATATGGGGCCGCACTAATTTTCTGAATTTTCCTGACTTAAGTCCTAATATTTATGGATTTATTAAGTCCAAAATACGGGAAATTAGGGTAAAATGCCTAGGGGCAATAAAAAATATGGAGAGTTCACACGTAACAGTTCTTTTTGCATGGGATAGGTTGTTGTACCACGCATGAGACATTTCATGCACATACCAACGTTGTCTCTTTGAAGGGATGACACACGTCTAAGACTTTGGTTTTAAGCTCCACAAGTCCTCCCATGCGTTACTTGGCGGGGTCATACTCGGGATGAGCGAACATGAAAACTTACTTAACCCATCGTTATGGACATGATGTGGGGGGCCACCCTTATTTTTTTGGATTTTCCTTACTTAAGTCCTAATTTTGGTGAATTTATTAACTCCAACATACGGGAAATTAGGGAAAAATGTCTGGGGGCAATAAAAAAATATGGAGAGCTCACGTAACAGTTCTTTATGCATAGGATAGTTTGTTGTACCACGCATGAGACATTTCATGCATATGCCAGCGTTGCCTCTTTGAAATGATGGCACTTGTCCAAGACTTTGGTTTTAAGGTCACAAGTCCTTCCATGCGTTACTTGGTGGGGTCATACCCGAGATGAGTTAACATGAAAACTGACTTAACCTATCGTTATGGACATGAAGTGGGGGGCTGCACTAATTTTCTGGATTTTCCTGACTTTAAGTCCTAATTTTGGTGGATTTATTAAGCCTAAAATATAGGAAATTAAGGAAAAATGCTCGAGCACAATAAAAAAATACGGAAATTCCACGTTATACCTATGTTTGCATGGGATATGTTGTTGTACCACGCATGAGATATTTCATGGAAATTAGGGAAAATTACCCAGGGGCCAATAAAACACATGGAAAATTCATGTTACTATTATTTTTGCATTGGAAACGTTACTCTGCCACGAATGAGATATTTCGTGTACGTGCCAATAACACCTATTTGAAAAGGACTTGTCCAAGACTTTGGGTTTAAGGTGCACAAGTCCTTTCATGCGTTCCTTTGCGGGGTCATACACGGGATTATTCTGTCCAAGACTTTCCTAATCATTAAGGACATGATATGAGGCCCCCCTAATTTTCTAAATTATTCTGACGTAAATGCTTTTTTTTGGTAGATTTATTAAGCCTAAAATAAGGGGGAATTAGCGAAAAATACCTAGAGGCCAATATAAAATTCGAGAAATTCATGTTAGTGGTAATTTTGCATTGGAAACGTTATTGTGCCCGCGTGAGATATTTCATGCACGTGCCAATGTCGCCTCTTTGAAGAGATGACACTTGTCCAAGACTTTGGATTTAAGGTCCACAAGTCCTTCCATGCGTTACTTGGCGGGGTCATACCTGGGATAAGCGAACATGAAAACTGACTCAACTCATCGTTATGGACATGATGTGGGGGCCCGCACTAATTTTTTGGATGTTCATGACTTAAGTCCTATTTTTAGTGGATTTATTAAGCCTAAAATAGGGGAAATTAGGGAAAAATGCCCGAGCGCAATAAAAAATATGGAAAGTTCACGTTACAAGTATTTTTGCATGGGATATGTTGTTGTACCACGTATGAGATATTTCATGCACATTCTAATGTTGCCTCTTTGAAGTGGTGACACTAGACTTAAGGTTAGGGTCCATAAGTCCTTCTATGCATTCCTTGGTGGGGCCATACCATGATGACCAAACAAGAAAACCGACTTCACCAACTTGTTAAAAACATGATGTGGGGACCCACACTAGTTTTTATGGACTTTTCTGACTTAAATCCTATTTTTGATGGATTTGTTAAACCTAAAATAGGTGGAATTAGGGAAAAACACCTAGGGGCCAATAAAACACATGGAAAATTTATGTTATAATTAATTTTGCATGGGAAATGCTATTGTGCCACGCATGAGATATTTCATGCATGTGCCAATGTCACCCTTTTGTAGAGGACATGTCCAAGACTTTGGGTTTAAGGTGCACAAGTGCTTCCATGCGTTTCTTGGCGGGGTTATACCCGAGATAACCAAACACGAAAATTGACTTCACCAATCGTTAAGGACATGATATGGACCCCCCTAATTTTCTAGATTATTCTGACTTAAATTCTTTTTTTTGTTGTATTTATTAAGCCTAAAATAAGGGGAATTAGGGAAAAAAATGCCTAGGGGCCAATATAAAATTTGGGAAATTCATGTTAATGGAAATTTTGCATTTTAAACGTTATTGTGCCACGAGTGAGATATTTCATGTACGTGCCAATTTCGCCTCTTCCAAGAGGTATCACATGTACAAGTCTTTGGGTTTAAGGTCCACAAATCTTTCCATGCGTTACTTGGCGGGGCCATACCTGGAATGACCCAACAAGAAAACTGACTTCACCAACTCATTAAAAACATGATGTGGGGACCCGTACTATTTTTTTGTATTTTTTTAATTAAACCATATTTTTTGTGGATTTGTTAAGCCTAAAAATAGGGGAAATAGGGGAAAATGGCTAGGGGACAATAAATTTTTTTGAAAATTCACCTTACAGGTATTTTTCGTTGGGCAACGTTGTTGTGCCACACATGAGATATTTCATGCACATGTCAATGTTGTCTCTTTGAAATGGTGACACTTACACAAGACCGAAGGTTTAGGGTCCACAAGTCCTTCCATGCTTTCCTATGCGGGGCCATACTTGGGATGACCAAACGAGAAAAATGACTTCACCAACTTGTTAAGCACATGATTTGGGGACCCGTACTAATTTTCTAAATTTTTATGATTTAAATCCTTTTTTAGTGGATTTGTTAAGCCTAAAATAGGGAAAATTAGGGAAAAATGCCTAGGGGCCAATAAAACATATGAAAAATTCACGTTACAATTATTTTTGCATGGGCAATGTTGTTGTGCCATGTGAGATAATTCATGCACGTGCCAATGTCACCTGTTTGAAAAGGTGGCACTTTTCCAAGACATTGGGTTTAAGGTCCACACGTCCTTCCTTGTGTTCCTTAGGGGGTTATACCTGGTATGGCTGAAAACGAAAACTGTCTTCACCAGTCGTTAAGGACATGATATGGGGGGCCTACTAATTTTTTGTATAATTCTGACTTAAATTATTTTTATTAAGTCCAGAAATGTACGTTGTTTATATGCTTAAAAAATAGGGGTAATAATAATTTCCCCTATTTTCCAAGTTGGTAATATGTTTGACGTCAGTTTTATTAAGTCCAAAAATAGGGGTAATGATTGAAAATTTTCCATGTCGTCGATATATACCTCAATCAGTTTCCCAATATGATCTCGGAAGACCTTGTTCATCATTCACTGATATGTTGCCCCATCATTCTTTAGTTCGAACGACATCATTCAGTAACAATAATTTGCGCCTTCCGTCATGAAGATGGTTTTTTCCTGGTCGAGAGGGTACACGAGGATCTGATTGTATCCCAAATATGCGTCCATGAAAGATAAAATCTGAAATCTAGATGATTGATCGACCAACCGGTCGATGTTAGGCAACGGGTAGGAATCCTTGGGACATGCTTTATTCAAGTTAGTGAAATCAATACACATGCACCATTTTCCTGATGACTTTTTTACAAGAACAACATTCGACAACCATGTAGTATACTTCACTTTCCTAATAAAGCCTGCGTTCACCAACTCTGCCACTTGTTTGTGTTGCCTCTGCCCGTTCTGCAAACATCTTCCTCTGTCTTTGAGCCAGGAGCTTGACTCTTGGGTCAATGGAGAGATGGTAAGAAATGACATTGGGATCCAGGCCCGACATATCAGAGCTCGTCCAGGCGAAGAGGTCGGCGTTCTGACGAATGAGAGAGCAGAGGGTAGCATCGTCTTCAGTAGACAGATCATTGTCGACGTGCACAACCATGTCGGTGTTGGGGCCGATCTGCAAAGGTCAGGAATCACCTTCCAGGATGGGTCTAGTTCCCTCAAAATCTTCTCTGACACCCAGGTCGGTGAGCATTACCCCGAATGTCGTTGGTGGTTTTTCCTACTTGCTCTCTTTTATCTCCGGCTTCGTCACCTTCAGGGACTCTTTGTAGCAAGCCTTGGCTGCTACTTGGTCTCCCCTTAGAGAAATGATTTCCCCTTCATTGCTCCAAAATTTCATCATGAGGTGGCAGGTGGAAATAATTGCTCTAATGGCATTCAAAGTAGGCTTTCCCAAAATGGCGTTATAAGTTGTTGGGTAATCTACCACCAGAAAATGAACCTTGGTGGTTTTTGAAACTAGAGGTTGTCCGAAATTTACCAGAAGCTCCACGTATCCCTCAGGACAGACCTTATCACCCGTGAAGCCAATCAAGTCTCCGTCGGTGTATGGTAATAGATCAGTGGATAGAATGTGCAGTTTCCGAAATGTTTTATATAACATGATATCCGCAGAGCTGCCCTGATCGACGAATACTCTTCGGACTTCGTGATTTGCCATAAAGGTGGTAATCAATAGAGGGCCATCATGACCGGGAATCACAGGGTTGTAATCTTCATTAAAAAAACTCAGAGGTGGGAGCCTCCGCCTCTAAGGTTGGTATGGCTAGCGCGAGGAAGAGGACGCTGACAAAATCTCCTTCATATGACACTTCTTAGCATTTTCACTCTCACCTCATCCAACAAAGCCACCTGCAATTACATATTTCACTGGGTGGCCAGATTGAGGGCGATCCTCCTCGGTTACTAGGGATTGCCGACGAGATGATGTTGGTTGATCTTAGCGCTACATCGAGAACTCTTCGGCGATGTTTGTTCAGCTGAAGGTCGCCTGGATCTTGACCTGTGTCTCCTCGAACTTCTAGTACGTGAACGGCTTCGCCCTTATCGGTCGTCATCACTGCGGTCCTCCTCACGCTGGTACTCGCCCGGGGGACGACGAGAAGTGCCTTCATCCCCGTCATTTTTCTTAAAACGATCCAGCTTTCCATGTCGGATGAGCTCCTTAATCGCATCCTTTAGTCGGATGCACCTGTCAGTTTCATGCCCAGGTGATTTGTGAAAACGGAAATATTTTGATCGATCAGTGGTAGTGGTGGGCTTGATCGGCTTTGGTTTCCTCATCCCGGCCTCGAATAGTTCCACATTCAGAATCTCGTTCAGAATCCTGTTCTAGGATGTGTTCAACGGAGTATATGAATTATAACGGCCCAATAAGCCCTTGTCGCCCTTGTCATCTTGTCGGTTTTCCTTACCATTCTTCTATGAGTGGGGCTTGGCAGACTGCCCCTGGTTTGTATCCTTCACCTTAAGGGCCAATTACTCGTCCTCTAGGCTCATGTATTCTTCAACCATCCTTAAGAATTCTTCCATAGCAGCAGGCTTTCTTTTCGAGAGATCAACCCAAAATGGAGAGTACGGAATGAGGCCGTCCTGGGCCAACATCAATTGTACCCCAAGCTGAATCCCCTGTACCAACAAGGCTTACTTTATGAAGCTGTTGATGTAATCACGTAAAGATTCAAAGGCCCCTTGATGGACCTATTTTAAAGAAGCCGCAGTCTTAGGCTGAACTTTGCTCATAGTAAAACTGGTGATAAATTTGGCCCTTAAATCGGCCCAAGTATCAATAGATCTTGGCGGCATGGTCTGGAACTAGCGCAAGGCCATTTTCTTTAATGAGAGTGGAAACACTCTACACATAATAAGAGCAAAAGTATTTCTAATCAACATCGCAGACTCGTGGATATCCAGGTGCTCTAGTGGGTCTCCCATCCCGTCGTATATCTCTAGAACAAGAATCTTCTCAAAATGTTTGTCAACAGGGAAAAGCATTATGGGCTCTGAGAAAGGCATCACCACCTGAATAACCTCGTCGTCCTGAACGAGAGGTATTTCATCACGGGCGTGAGGTACTGTGCATGCCGGTGAACGTGCGTGGGGGTGCGAATGAGAATGTGCTGATTAGACGGAAGGTTGAGGAGAGGGTTGGTGGTCCCATCGTGGGGAGGGCTGCCAGTGGGGAGGAGAACGTTCCCCCTCCCTTTCTGCTGAGATGTGTGGAGGAGAATGCCTTTGGCGGCAGGACGTATCTTTTGTGACACTAACCTGAGCGGACAAGTGGCGATGTTTAGATTCCAGGCGTGATAATCGCTGAGAATAGTCGTTCAACATCGCCTCCTGGAGATGGATGAATCCCAAAAGTTCTTGATGTGTTGGTTGGCCGGGTGAAGTGGATGGTGAGCCAAGGTTCTCCAGCCTTTTTGGACAAGGTGGAGGCCCTCCGACGACAGTAGAAACGCCGACGACGAAAGCTACAACGGGAGCTCCCGTGGCAGCGGTTGGTCCAGAAACAGCCGAAAAAACTGCGGGCATGGTGCCTGACACGACAAAGGTAGCGACATTGTTGAGGCCGCAACCAGTTCCAGCAGATGAGTTGTTGCTGCAAGTTCCAACCATCTTGCACATTGACGAACAAGATTCAAGAAGTGTTCAAGAAAGATGTATGGTGAGTCGCTGTAAAACACTCCCCACAGTGTTCAAGATTCAAGAAGTGTTCAAGAAAGATGTATGGTAAAGATTACTTTGAGGTGAAGGGTAGTAGATAGTAAAAAAAGAGAGAAAACCTTGGAGAAAGGAAAAAGGAGGAATGTACTGCTGAAAGAAAAGAGAAGCAAGGCAGATTTTTAAGGAATTATCGAACTATATAACGCTGTTAGGTTTCCATTAAAATCAAGTTTCAAATGTGGATCCAAATCACGGTATCACATTTGAAACATGGATCCCATGTAAATCAAAGACATCGTTTTCCATAATCTTAATTATTCTTTGTATTATTTTTAAATTTAAAAACTACACAAATGATGAGATATCTTAATTCACATAATTTGATTTTCAATTTCTTTCATACAAATTAAAACGTTTCATCTTTATATTATATATATATATATTATAACCTTTTATCTCTTAATTATACTTTGTATTATTTTTAAATGTTAAAATGCCCATATCATATACTAAGAATGTGCTTGTTTCAAGGTATGTAGAAATATTCCCTGCAAAGTAAGTTTGGAAAAATTATTTTCCCATGTTTGATTCAAGTTTTGAAAAAACATTTTTGGTTCGGGAATGTATTTTAGTCATGCTTTACCCATTTTATATTCCCATGATGGGAGTGAGAATATTAGGGTCTGTTTGGTTTGCATTTCCATTTCCTGTTTCTTTTTTTCTAAAATTTTACAAAGGAAAAACTGGAAATACTGGAAACAGAAAAATTTTGTTTCCAGCATTTCCAGTTTTACCTTTGTAAAATTTCAGAAAACAGGAAACAAAATGAAAACAGAAAATAAAAACAAAAAATGGAAACACTAACCAAACAGGCCCTTATATTCCCATGGAAATGGAAGCTATTTTCCTCACTTCCACTTCATTCTACAATACTTTTTCTATTTTTATTTTTTTAAAATTTTAAAGTAAATCTTTTTTAAAAATATTTCTGAGAATATTAAATACATATCAAATATACATATAAATTTTACCCGGGAATTACATTTTTTATAATAGAATTCCTGGGAATATGATTTTATACCTCGAAACAAACTCACCCTAAATATGTACTAATTAAATCCAAAAGTAAAAACTAAACAAAGCTAATATAATAGTACATCTTCCACAACTAAGCTATAGTAAGATCAATTGATGGATAAGAGTATATATGGAAATTAGGGGTAATAAAAGGGGTTGGATCAAAGGTTCAACTACTTAATTTATACCAAAAAATGTCGGAGTGGATTAGGTGACTCAATCCATCAACCCGTTTAACTCACCAACTTGACGAGCCAAGGGCTGGGACACGGGGTTGGGGCGAATTGACCTACTGGGTTGAGTTGATTTTTTCTTCTTTTGGCAGGTTAACTCGCCAACCTACCACCAACCCACCATTTTCTAGTCTATAATAAACTTTTGTTTTTTCCTATTTTAATTTTTGACGAGCCAATCCACCAACTCATCTTAATTTTTTAACCCTCTTTCAAAGACAGGTTAACGTGTCCCTCCCCTAACTTTAGACGAGCTAAAGGTTAATCAGGTTGGGTTGGCCCCCTTTATCACCCCTAGTGAATAGAACCTAGAATTATACTTTTTATAAGACTATAACTCTGCAGTGTGCACTTCTTGTAGGTCAACATGATATTGGAAAATAATATTTTAGCTTTGTGATCATTAAATTTTATTTGTTTTTAGTGTAATTTTTATTTTAATAAACAATTAATGATGAAAGATGTAAGGTCCAAGAATCCTCCTACTGTGGTTTTAATTATGACAACCTATCAAAAGTCACTTAACATAATTCTGATTCTTAAAGGACTAATTATTTCACTTGAGAATGTGTTCAGAAGATGCAGGAAACTCCTTTAGAAGATGTAAGTTCGTCTAATCTATTAAGAATGACAAATCTGTGAAAGAAGGCATAAAGG
The DNA here is from genome assembly GCA_026901365.1 of Sesbania bispinosa. Classification (NCBI taxonomy): domain Eukaryota; kingdom Viridiplantae; phylum Streptophyta; class Magnoliopsida; order Fabales; family Fabaceae; genus Sesbania; species Sesbania bispinosa. The sequence continues at coordinate 36,132 of QLOH01000998.1, forward strand.
ATGTTTGGTAAAATCAGAAGGAAACCATCTGCAATTTAATAAAGTCTTCAGAAGATGAAAACAACATCTTCATAAGAAAACTCATGACAAATCTGCTTCAGAAGGAAGATTCACTTTTAAAGAAGCAAAGAAGTTCTCCCAAGGTTTCCAAGGATCAAAATGAATGAAATAAATGATCTGGAAGTACTGCACAGAACCTGAAACTCATTTGCAGAAGAAACAAAGCAATTCTGCAGAAGGAACCTGATGGAATAATTCCTGCATAAGATGCAGAATCCTTCTTGGATTGATTAAATCATTTCTATGGCAGCAACTGAGTTAAAACAATTGAGATACACTTATAATCATCCCAAAACACTCTCAGCATGTTTACAGAAGAAGGTGTCACAGAATAAACCATAATTGCTCTCTGCAGAAGATGAAAATCCAGAAGATGCAATCCAGTCAAACTGACATCTGTACCTGCAGCAGGCAGCAACTGTTTGACAGTGACAACACATGAGAGGAAAGCTGGACATGCTTGGAGCCTTCCCAACGGCTAGTTGCTCATTTTCCCTATAAAAGGAAGTGCTTTTCTCTCATTTCAACACACCTCTCTCTCCAGAAGATCAAATACTATCAGATTTACATCCTCATCTTTTGGAAACATTTCTCTCTCCTCTAATTCTTAAGAATTTGCTACTGCAAGTTGTTGAGGGGGAGCTGGCTCACTAGTGTTCTTCTGCCGTGTTTTGTATGTATCATTTGTGAGCTTTGTACTTACCTTACTTTTCATTTTCCTTCTGTAAAGTCACAAGGAGACTAGTGATTAAAAGTTTCTCTTGTGACAGTAAGAGTAAGTGTATTTTGGGAGGTCTGATAGCTCAGGTGTGAGCTAAAGGGTTTACAGATTCTGCAGAAGGTGCTCTGCAGTCTGCTGTCTAAGCTGTATCTTCTGCAGAAGGTGCTGCAGTAAGAGAAAGCTCTAGTTTGTGTAAACTGAGTTGTGTTAAGCCTGAAGAGGCTGTAGAAAGAATACTAGTGGTAGTGTGTACCCAAGAAGATTGTAATTTGGTGATTGAGTAAGAAATCCTACTAGGTGTAGGAACTGGACGTAGCCTCAGGTTGGAAGAGGTGAACCAATATAAAAATCTTGGTGTCCTATTCTCTTCCCTACTCTCCTTACTTATTGCATGTGCATGAAAATATTTTGAAAACTATTTAATACCTAAGTAAGTGTTAACTATCAAGATTCCAAAGAAGGAATCCTTTTAATACTAAGCCAAGTAAAACTTGTGCAGAACAGTATTAAAAGATAATTGCAGAAAATTTTATTCAATCACAATTCAACCCCCCTTCTTGTGATTAAAACTTCAACTTCAATTGGTACCAGAGCTTGCCTCTAGGGTTGAAGTCACTTAATAGTGAGAGAGGAAAAGATCAAGGGAAATGGCCAACCATGGAGCTGCAATGTTCATCCCAGAAGGATCCTCTACAAACAGACCACCGACCTTCAATGGAAAGGACTACAACTATTGGAAGGATAGGATGAAGTTATTTCTAAAATCTCAAGACATTGATCTTTGGGATGTCATAGAAAATGGAAACTATATTCCTATGATCAGAAGAACCAGAATCTTAACTCCTCCCAGAGAAGAAGCATCTGAAGTTCAAGAGGAAATTCCAAAACCTAAACCCAGAGAAGAATGGTCACCAGAAGATAAGCAAAGGTATCTTCTAAACTCTAAAGCTAAATTCTTTCTTCTTTGTGCATTAAGTAGAGGAGAATATGATAAAGTAGCTAGCTGCTCCACTGCTAAAGAAATATGGGACACATTAAAAATTGCCCATGAAGGAACTTATCAAGTAAAAGAATCAAAAATAAATATTTTAATTCACCAATATGAAATGTTCAATATGATTGAACATGAAACCATAAATGAGATGTTCAGCAGATTCACAATCATCATCAATGATCTGAAATCTCTTGGTAAGAGTTATTCTAATCAAGAGCAAGTTAGAAAAATTCTCAGAAGTCTCCCAAAAATATGGAGACCAAAGGTAACTGCTATACAGGAAGCAAAAGACCTGGCTGCACTTAAGCTAGATGAACTTCTTGGATCCCTGAAAGTTCACGAGCAAGAGCTTATGGATGAATTACCAAGAAAAGATAAATCCATTTCTCTCAAAGCAAGTACAACAAAAAGGGGAAATTCTGCAGCAGCAGAAGATAAAGCCACTGAAGAAGATTCATCATCAGAGAATTATAATGAACTTGCCTTCATATCCAAGAGGATCCAAAGACTAATAAGAAGAAAGGGCAAAGGAAAGAAACTCTTCAACTTTAAAAAGGATGGACCAAAAGGAGAGAGCTTCAAAGGACCAATCATTTGCTATGAATGTAACAAGCCTGGACACATCAAAGCAGAATGTCCTCAGTTAAAAGAATCAAAAGGATTCCAGAAGAAGAAAGCTATGATGGCAACATGGGATGACTCAGAAAGCTCATCAGAAGATGAATCTGAAAATGAAACAACAGATCTGTGCCTCATGGCTGGAGAAGATAATGGAGATGATGAGGTAATATCTTATAACCCTACTGCATATAAAGAACTAGAAGATGCCTTTGAAAACCTATTATCTGACTCACACACTATAGCACAAAAATGTTCACTTCTTAAAGAACAACTAGTCAAAACTAAAGAAGAAAATGAAAAGCTTAAAGAAGATAATAATAGGTTAATCAAAACAAATCAATATCTTCAACAGTCTCATTTCAAATTATCAGAACAAGTAAAAATGATTAGCAATAATTCTGCAGAAGATGAAAAATCTGCAACACTGAAGAAGGAAAATCATCTTCTGCAAAAGAAAATTGATGAACTGCAAAATGATTTGAGTAAGTTTGTAAGCAGCACACACAATCTGAACAAATTAATAAGAAATGGAAGAGAAGCCTCTGAAAAAAGGGGATTAGGATATAATCAAGATCAATTCTCAAAGAATCATCAACCTGTATTTATTCCTGCCAAAAGGAAACCTCCAAATTGTTCTTGGTGTAACAGATTTGGACACAATCACCAAAACTGTTACAGAAGGAAAAGGAGCTTCAGAAGAAAGGTATCTAACCACTCAGGACCCAAGAAGATTTGGGTACCTAAAGCTTTACTATCTTCTGATGTTGGAACCAGTAAGAAACTCTAAGAAGAAAGAGCTATGGTTCTTAGACAGTGGATGCTCAAGACATATGACTGGAGACAGAAGCAAATTCATCCAGTTACACAAAATGGAAGGTGGAACAGTAACCTTTGGAGACAACAACAAGGCTCAAATCAAAGGTATTGGAAAGATAGGTATGAAGAATTCTACCCAAATTAATAACGTATATTATATGAAAGGGTTAAAACATAATCTTCTTAGCATAAGTCAACTATGTGACAATGACTATGAAGTTATGTTCCAACCTACATTTTGTGAGATAAGAGAGTCATCTACTAAAAAGGTCTTGTTTTCAGGGATTAGAAGCAAAAAGCTATATAGCATTTATTTAGAAGAATTATCTGACCAAACTTGCTTTGCTTCTTTTGAAAATGATAAATGGACCTGGCATAGAAAAATTGGTCATCTAAATATGAAAGCCATTTCTAAGCTATCTAAGTTAGATTTAGTTAAAGGTTTACCAAAATTAAAATTTGATAAAGACAAAGTATGTGAAGCATGTGTTAAAGGCAAACATACTAAATCAAGTTTCCACCCCAAGGATGTAATCACCACAAAAAGGATTTTAGAACTTCTACATATTGACCTATTTGGGCCTACCAAAATACCTAACTTGGGAAATAAAAAATATGGACTTGTTATAGTAGATGATTACTCTAGATACACATGGGTTTTGTTCCTTATAACTAAGGATGAATCTTTTGATGCTTTCAAGATCTTCTTCAAGAAGATTCAAAATGAAAGTGGCCAAATAATTGCTTTTGTGAGAAGTGATCATGGAGGGGAATTTGAAAATCATGCTTTCAAAAACTTCTTTAATGAAAATGGAATTTCACACAACTTCTCTTGTCCTAGAACTCCACAACAAAATGGAGTTGTAGAAAGAAAGAATAGAACCCTCCAAGAAATGGCTAGAACCATGTTAAGTGATAGTGGAATTAAAAAATACTTTTGGGCTAAGGCTGTATCCACTTCATGCTATATACTTAATAGGGTTTCCATCAGAAGCATTCTTAATAAAACTCCATATGAAATATGGAAAGGAAGAAAGCCCAACATTGCATATTTTCATGTATTTGGATGTGAATGCTACATATTAAACAACAAAGAAAACCTTGAGAAATTTGATGCCAAATCAGAAAAGGGTATATTTCTTGGCTACTTAACCACTTCAAAAGCTTATAGAGTCTATAATATTAAAAATCAGACTATAGAAGAAAGTATGCATGTTATCTTTAATGATGCTAACCCTCCTTCTCAAGAAAATGATAAAAAGGATTCAGATGATGAGACTGAACCAGTGCAGAAGGTATCTTCTGAGAACAATAGCTCTCAAGAAGATACTCCAGTGGTTAAAAATCCTGCAGAACATTCTACAGAAGATGCTGGTATCCAGAAACAAGATCTTCCCAGAAGTTGGAAGCTCATCACTGATCATCCACATGATCAAATCATAGGAAATACTGCAGAAGGAGTAAAAACCAGAGGTCAATTAAGAAATGAAAATAGCTCAGCTTTCCTATCCCAAATTGAGCCAAAGAATGTGAATGAGGCTCTTGCAGAAGAATTGTGGATCAAAGCTATGAAGGAAGAGCTTGATCAATTTGAGAAGAATGAAGTATGGACCCTAGTACCCCCTCCAGAAGATCATTCAATAATTGGCACAAAATGGGTTTTCAGAAATAAAATGGATGAAGAAGGTAATGTAATCATAAACAAAGCAAGGTTAGTAGCCCAAGGTTACAACCAACAGGAAGGTATTGATTTTGATGAAACTTTTGCACCAGTAGCTAGATTAGAAGCTATTAGAATCCTCCTTGCATTTGCTGCATTCAAAAATTTCAAACTTTATCAAATGGATGTGAAAAGTGCTTTTTTAAATGGTTTTATAAATGAGGAGGTTTATGTACATCAACCTCCTAGTTTTGAAAATAAAAAACATCCTAATCATGTTTTCAAATTGACTAAAGCCTTATATGGTTTAAAACAAGCTCCAAGAGCTTGGTATGAGAGATTAAGCAATTTCCTTTTTTAAAATAAATTTTTAAGAGGTCAAATTGACACCACCTTGTTTAGAAAAACTCTCAAGAAAGATCTTCTCATTGTGCAAATATATGTTGATGATATTATATTTGGTTCAACAAATTTAAAAATGTGTGAAGAGTTTTCTGAACTTATGAAAGGAGAATTTGAGATGAGTGTCATGGGAGAATTGAAATTCTTTCTTGGTCTTCAAATCAAACAAGAAAATTCTGGAATTTTCATTAATCAAGAAAAATACACTAGAGATCTTCTTAATAGATATAAAATGGAAGGGTCAAAACCCATGGGAACCCCTATGCATCCTTCTACAACTTTAAACTTAGAAGAAAATGGAAAACTTGTTTCTGAAAAGGAATACAGAGGGATGATAGGTTCTCTATTACATTTAACTGCTAGAAGACCTGACATTTTATACTCGGTATGTCTTTGTGCTAGATTTCAATCTTCTCCAAAAGAGTCTCATGTTGCCGCAGTAAAAAGAATACTTAGATATCTTGTTGGGACAACTAACCTTGGACTTTGGTACAAGAAAGGAACACATTTTGAGCTTACAGGTTATTGTGATGCTGATTATGATGGGGATAGAATGGATAGAAAGAGTACAAATGGAGGTTGTCAGTTTCTTGGAGAATCCTTGATCTCTTGGTCTTGTAAGAAGCAACCTACTATAGCATTATCCACAACAGAAGCAGAATATGTGTCAGCTGCTAGCTGCTGCTCACAAATGTTGTGGATTAAGCATCAAATGGAAGACTATTGTCTAAGGTACTCTAAAATTCCCATCTTCTGTGATAATACTAGTGCTATTAACCTGTCTAAGAATCCAATTCAACATTCTAGATCCAAGCACATTGACATAAAACATCATTTCTTAAGGGATCATGTCTAGAAGAATGACATTGAATTGAAATTCATTGAAACTAAATTTCAAATTGCTGATATTTTCACAAAGCCCCTTGTAGAGGACATATTTGTGTTTCTTAGGGATAAAATTAATATGAGAAGTCTGAATCCTTGAAACATTTGATGAAATTTATCCCTCAGAAGAATAAAGGTTAAGTAGCAAAAAGATGACTGAATAAACACGCTCAAATTCCTGTACAGAAGATGCAATGTTCTTATCATTATGCAGAAACACAAGTAATCATGTGTATAGAAGATGCTTCATCTTCTGGTATCACTATTCTGATCCCAATCTTCTGCAAAATTCCACTATGAGTGTAGAAGAAGTTTCATCTTCTGAAATTCTGGTATAGGGTATCATCTTCTACAACTTTCTTTATATAGAAGATATACTCATAGTTGTCTCTGTCTCTGCTAAGTTCATGTTTGACAGAAACATGACTGATCATTGACCAACAATATTGTACCATGACTGTCCTTGATCCTAGGATATGTCACTATCCTTCACGACCACCAAAGTCAATCAAACAGTTAATAAATTAATATTTAGTGAAGGTCAAAACTAGGTTGTAGGTTTTTCTTTTTAGTAGGGATACAAAATGGGATAAGGAAAGTCATCTTTTGTCTTTAACAGAAAAGGCTTGTCAGTTATTGCACAAGATTTGCAATTTAAAAAGCTGACCGTTTGGAGTACCTACCCTGCCTAAAAACATGTGCGCGTTTCATTCTCTCTCCTCTTCTCTTCGTTCGAATCTCTCACTCTCTCTCCTTCCCTCTCATGAGAGCTAACGGCTAGTAAGCCTTATGTACTTAAACACTGCATTCCAGAATGAAAAGGCACTCAGCTCCTTCTTTTACCTCTGCTCTCACATTTCTACTTTCTTGCACTCACAGAAACACTTCCATACTCTATTTTTTTTCGTTCACCTCACTAAGAGAAATGAGGATCAAGCATATTGCCAATAAGAAGAACCCTTCCTCATCCAGAGACTGTGAGGAACCTGAGATTGATGGCAATGAAATCGTTCCTTACACTGGGGTATTGAATGTCCAGCCTCTTTCCTTTGAACCACCCCTTATTCAACCACATTTTACAGAGCCATTCCCTACTCACACTCAACCATCTTCTGAACAACACCTTTCCACAAAACTACCTCCCAAGGAACCTCATTATGAAGAAACACCATCACAACCTCCTACTGCACCCTCATCTTCTTCAATTCCATCCTCCTCTATAGCTCAAGCTGCTTCTGTAGTCTTTGTCAGAAGGTCTGACAGACTAAGAGCTGGACCAGGTTTCCACACAACTGGAAATGACCCTAACAATCCCATTGGGATTGACTCTCCCTCCTCTACCTCACTCACAGAACCAAAATCATCCAACCATGAAATACCAAACTCTGCAGAAATGTCACAAGAAAGTGACAGTGAAGAAAGTGATCCTTCTGAAAGATCAGAAGACACCAATTTGGAACTCTTTCAAGACCAAGAGATGCTGAAAATCTTCTATGACAAATGGGAATGGAAGACCATCATTCTTGGAAGAAATTTCCTGCTAAAAGAAATAAGGAAATGTGGCTGGGAAATTGGACATTTTGTCCAGAAGCAGGATTGGGGAGACTACCTTCTGATGAGAGAACCAGTGTATCCTAGGCTAGTCAAAGCCTTCTATGCCTCTGCCAGTCAATATAGGAGTGATGGGAACTCCTTGGTTGTGGAGACAAAGGGGTCAACTATTGTTCTTACTGCAGAAGGAATAGATGAAGCCATAGGTAGCCAGCCCGTGGAAAACAAACTATATGATGATAACTGGTATGCTTCTACAGGCATTACCAAGGAAGAATTCACCAGAAAAATTCTCCATCATCCAGATTCTCCTCTTCTATCAAGCAAGCTTATCCCAATCTGCAGACTGTTTCACAAACTTTGCTGCTACTCTTTTTTACCTAGGGCTGGTACCTTAGAGAGAGTCTCTGACCAGGATCTTTTGGTAATTTATCACCTTCTTTCTGGAAAACCTTTCTCTCTTTCTTACTTAATCTTGAGGAGTATGATATACTCAGCTAACCCCCAAAGAGCATATGCAAGTCTGCCATATGGGATGCTCTTAACTAGGATTTTCAGACTCCATAACATTCCCCTAGAAGAAGAAGAAGAAAACATAGATTCCTGCACCTTCTTTGGGAAGTTGAATATCAAAAAGATGAAGATAGGAAGACCTGAGCCATCTCTAGCCTATTCCAGCAGTAGTGAAGAGGGAGAAGGAGCCTCAGAAGGACCTAAAGCCCCTAGGACCAAAAAGAAGAAGGAGAAGGAAATTCAAACCTTCTCCAGAAAGAGAAAGGAGATGACAAAGGCTGCTTCTGGAGAGACTTCTAGCAAGATTCAGAAAGTCTCTTCTCCTTCTCCCAGTAAAGAAATCTCTGCAAGCCCTCCTCCATCTGAGTCTATGAATTTTGACTCTGTAGAAGAAATTGGTGATGAGGCTGTCTCACAGCCAAAATCATCTTTTGTGGAAGCTCCAAGTGGTGAAAAGGACGATATGGATGCAGAAGCTTCTCAGGAAGTTCACAATGCTTCTGCAGAAGGATTGGCAGCTGAAACCTTAGCCAACCTTGCCAAGAGCTACTTTGAGCCCCCTCCATTTGATTCCCCTATACCTATTCTTCAAACTCACCCTCCCACCAGAATTGAACCTTCAGCTGATGGACCAGAAGGTCAGCACATCTGTGCAGAAGGCAAGGAAATGCAGAAGGAAACAGTCCAGAAGGAAGACACTCATTCAGCTCCTTCTGCTGGAACCTTTGGAACATATATGGTAAATCAGTTCCTTGCTTCTCCAATTCTTGATTCTGGTCTTCCTGCTGCAGCTCCTCTAAGGGATAGCATTCCTATCATCTCTTCTCATCTTTCTTCAATGAACACCTTTCTCTAGCAGCTGAGTACAGAGAAGGTTCCCACACCTCCTTCTGAACCCATAGATAAGCCTGATCAAACTGAACAAGCTCCTGCTACTGCTTCTGGACCTCCATCTTCTTCAAATTCTCTTGAAAAACATGTCCAGAAGATCAAGGCTGACATGAAGAAACTATTCACCAATATTAATATACTTCAAATCACTGTGAATGAGATGATAGAAAGGTTCACCCAACACCAGTTCTGGTTTAATAACTTTGTTCTTCCAATTATTGCGCCACAAGCTCCACCCATGCCTTTCACACAGTTCCAGCCTCCTCAGAACATAGTACCAACAGAATATAGTTATATCATTGACACAAGGAAATAAATTTTTCTTATTAATAGATTAACAAGAATGAAATAATTTTTTTCTTATTAAAAAACTTACTTGAATAACTGCTAAAAGAGATAGAAATATCAAGGATTAATTTGTTAAATTATAAGAGTTTAAAAATTACAAGGGCAATTTTATCTATTTGAAAAAAAAGTACTACTTTATTTCTACTCACATTTTACTCAATTAAACAAGAGAACATAGGGTTTTATTTTTCTTTCTCTTTATTTTTTTCCTCATATTTCTTTCATATTTAACAATCTATAAATATACTTTATTTTTAATCATTTTCTCTCTTCCTTATTTGTTATTTCTTTCCTCAGATTAAATAGTAAGGGCACGGGGATAAAAACAGAACAAAATAACATTTTGTTTTCATTCTTTAAATCTACTTTTTTTAATAATGAAACTAAACAAAGAAAATGAAAAGCGAGAGTCCTGTTTTAACCGAGTAAGGGGCACGAGAGTGAAGTAGTAAACCCACCTCATTAAGCTCTTATATTGAATGAATAAAGGGAAGATGAAGGCTTCAAGCAGATCCGGATTCGCTTCACCCCAAACTGTTGACCCACGTAATGCCACGTCATTACATTATCCATATGTTATCGAAAATTTGAGCTGTTTGATGGCGTGGCACAACGTTCAATTTCATTCTCTAATGCAACGTGTTTAATTAATATTTAATATATACAATAATAATTAGCCCCAATTCCTATTTTCTATAATAATTTATTAAAGGGAAAAAAAAAAGAAAGAAAGAAATCGTGTGGATGCAATGGATTGACAGAGATTTTAGTGTGTGGGGTCTGAACTCTGAACCACAGTCCACACAAACGAACCAAACTGAGAACACCAATTTCCCACATCACTTTACTTTCTTATTCCTTCTCTATCACTGTTTTTCTCCCTTGACAGAAAAGAAGACAATGGTGGCCTTTGAAACATGAAGAGGGCTGTGTTATGCATCTTCAATGGCATGTCACTGTGCTTACAATGCCTTTTCATTTTCACCAACCAGAGAATTCTTCACCACCATTACCAACCCCAACATGTCAAAGTCATCCACTAGATGCAAATCCTTTCTCTTGTCCTCCATGACCAATGCTACTCCATCCTACAACACCCTTGTTTCTGAGGTGCCCTTCTTTCTCTTTCAATTTCACATGTCCTGCCACTATCATGCTTTCAAAGTTATCTGCCTGCATTAGGGATTTAATGTCTAGCATAATAGGAATTGTTGGCCTTTTGTTACGAATTTTTGCTTGTTTAATATGGCTAGTGTTGTAGGCTTTTAGGTCATGAATTTACTTGTTTTCAATGCAAAAGATAAAACACACAGGAGCATAGAATTTCCTCTCTGTCTGCTGTTGTTGTATCTCATGCTAGAAGGGTTATTTTTATGTTCCCTTAATACTATTTCGGCATATAATGTACCACTAAAATTTAATGGTTTCCATTATGAGGTAACATAAATATACAGACTATAGCATATATTAATCCATCAATTGCATATTCCAAGAATATATTGAAGGAAATATGAAGTGCAAGTAATGCAGAAAATATTATCCTCTGAAGTCCAATCTTTTGCATTCAGTGATATAACATTACCTTGCTCTGAATTCAGATTTATAGTGCTCCTTGAGTTGTATATGGCAAACTTTGGATAGTAGTAGATCTATCCCTTTTCTTCTCTCAGAGCCCTTTCTTATTGTGAAAGGTCTAGCTACTATCTATGGTTATTTTGTCCTATTTCAGAAAGGTGAAAAGATTTGCTATGTACCTCATTGACTTCTTCTAGATAATAACTAACCCTGCTGGTTATTGAGGCTTTCATAAATAAATATGCATATCTGTTTCTTAGACCTGGCATTTTGTTTTGGCCATCTTAACAATAAACGTTGGAAATTGAAATTCTTAGCTCGGATGCTAGAGAAAGTCCACGTTTCCTGAAATGATTCTTTTATTTGAATTCCTTGTAGTAGGAACTATGCTTCCTGTATTTTACTATATGATCTGTAGAGATATTGTACCTATTAAGGATTTTAAATTTTGTTGGCTTGTTGCAAATGCATTCTTTGACTTTTGCTGTGTTACAGTTACCACTGATTTACTACTCTGGACTTGAATATAAGCAAAAATAACTAAATTCACACTTATTAAGAAAGTTGGTTAAACTCATTAAATTTTCTTGGTATCATGTAAAGAGTACTTGCATTGCCTAAATTACCCTACATTCAATTTTATTGAAAATTATTTCAAGTGGACATACTCTCTTTCTATTAGCACATGATTCATTAAATAGAGTGTGGTTGGAAAGTAAAATCAAATGGCATTTTGAGTTTATCTCATTAAATAGGGTAAAAATAGTTAATATTTGCTTATATTTTAGTCCATCAAATGTGAGCTTTTTTTGCTTATATTCAAGTCCGGAGGGAGTATATATAAACAACTTCAATGTATGACCTGGCTTCTGATTTCGAGTTCTAATTTACAAAATTAAAATTTCTTATCTTGATTCTTGCACAAACCAATGGGCTTTATGAGATAATTCCTTGCAATCTGTGATCCATCTAAATGCTTGCTCATGGTAGTCAATAGTCGTTGCTGGAACGGAAAAAACACTGAATTCCTTCCTTCTCTATCTTGAATCCAGTTTGACTTTACAACTTTGGACCCCATTGTTTCATATAGCAGTACATAGAATTATTTAATGTGTCAGGAGTATCATTAATCTTCCTTGTATAAGAGTACTTTTTGTATTTTAATTTTAGGCTGTTAGGCTCCTGGGTCCTCCAGCAAAATTTGAAGCTTCAAAACTGAAGGTTGTTCTATTGGAAGATCAGATAAACAAATATGCAAGTATTATTCCGAGAACCTACATTCTATCCCACTGCGACTTCACAGCTAATCTAACTTTAGCTGTGTCCAATGTGATCAAACTAGAGCAGGTTTGTGTCTTTACTTTTTGCATGATTGGTGCAAAGTTAGTTCCTGATGCATATTTTGAACAAAAGCATAATTAATGCATGCTTTATGCCTACCATTCCTTCTGTGACTGGCAGTTGAGAGGGTGGTATGAGAAGGATGATGTTGTTGCTGAATGGAAGAAAGTGAGAAATGAAATGTGCCTACATGTTCACTGCTTTGTCAGTGGTCCCAACCCCTTCCTGGATCTGGCTGCTGAATTTAGATATCACATATTCTCCAAGGAAATGCCTTTGGTATGTCTGCATTTAATTTATAGTATCCCTTACAGCATTCTATCAATATAGAAACCATCTGAAATATTTGCATCCAGAGTAACTGGATATAAAAGAGGTTCACAACAGAATATGGAAAAAAAAAAGTAGAGAATTTAATGATAGGTTCTCCCCTAAACTTCCACTTCAACCTTGTATGTTGTGCACATTGTGTTATATCTGGTATATGCACAAATTGCTGCTCCAATGGCATATAAGTAGTGAATTCTGGAGGAGTTTTGTTTGCTGAAGATCAATAGATCATATCTAAACCTTGTCTAAAATTCTTGGCTTCCTTTTCTAAGTTGTATTTTTTTCAAAAACATTTATGATGGTATTATGCCTAAATATATGACACATGGTTGGCTTCATGTCTTGAGCATGCCAGGTACTCAAAGCAATTCAATGGGGAGATTCTGCACTTTTCCGTGAGCATCCGGAATTGTTGGATTCTATAGTTCGAGTATATTTTCATTCTAGCTCACAAAAATACAACAGAATGGAATGTTGGGGACCTCTAAAGGATGCGATGGAGGTAAAATTAAGAAATGCTGAAATGAGCAATGATTTGGATTGGTAAATTTACTTGTTTGCTTTAAATCATTTTGGTCTCCATACTAAACAAAAAGTTGCTACCATCAAGATTTCAATAGATTCTAAACAAAAACAAACTTCATTCTTTTTTTAAAAAATAATTGTTTTGATTGTACTTAACTAGTTTTCTGATCAGCAAAGCTATTTGTCATGAACGACTCATAACAAATAAGGTTGGAGAAAGAAAAAAGTAAGATTTAAAAAGTAAATATAACAAAGAAAACTCTTTTCATAAGTCATTTCATGGAAACACTTTCATAAGAATCATACCATTTAGTAATTTTTCTTCTTTTCTAATTATGTTTCTTCTGTTTTCAGGGAAAACGAGCAGATCAGTTCCAAGGGTTAATAAGCAGAGATTGTCCTCCTGAAAAATGGCGGAGCCCAAAGTCCATCTTCCAAGCTCTTTTTGCTTTTCTTCTTTGAAATGTATCTGTAACTTGGATGATTTGTTTATATCCCAATTCTTCCCACAGCTCAGAATTTCAGGTGGTTTAGACAAAGCAAAATTCAGCTTGCAAGAATGAACTAATCCCAAAAAGAAACTAAAAATCTTTGGGAAGACCCAAAAAAAATTAAAACATAAAGTTGGACAAAGGCAGATTTCTTGTGCAACAAGGGCAGTTTGCTTATTATGATTCATGTGACTACTTCTGGTCTGTCAAATGACATGCTTGTGTTCAAATGCTCAGCATTTGCTTAAAGGGGAAAAAAAATAGTGTAGCCCATGAAGCCCAATGTTATATGCATTTGTTGGTTCCGTTCAGCAAACCCATAATACTTCTTCCGGTCCATTTAGTAAATTTCATTTTTTTTTTCAAATTGTTTGTCCATTTATCTTTTCAATGTAAAATTAATTTTCAATTTTATCCTTAAATAATTATTATTTCTTGAAGAGAGAGAATAAATGAATTGTTACTTGTTATTGGGAGAGTTAACTTTAACATGGTGTGGATGTTCCCGAGTAAAATATGATTAACTCCTATAAAAAAATGCTGTGATTAAATAAAAAAAGAGTATGATAGAAAATTAAATAATATTTTTTATGAAATTAAAAATATTAATTGCATTTTTTAATTCTCATGCTTGAGCTTTAACGGGTATTATTTTAATATTTTGAATTGGAGGGTGTATTTTATTACAAGCATTTATGAGGCCACATATATACAAACGTCCAAAGATGGTTACAAGAAGAAACTAATAATGCATTTTTATTTAATCAATGTTTTCATTTTAATTTCGTAAAAAGAAAGTTTTCATTTCAATAAAAGAATTTTAAGGATTTACTGCCGTGAGTTGTGAGTAGGGGTGAGAATAGGTCAGGTCGGGCCAGTTGGGTTAAAAAAGGGTTTATTTAAAGAGGTCAGACTTCAAGTCTAAGAAAAAGCTTGCTAGGCCTGACAGACCGATTTTTTTAATATAATAACTATAAATATAATAAAAAAAACTAGAATATATTAACTTAGTTATATAAAAAAGTCAACTGATCTGTTGGCCTGTTTGTAGGCCTTGTTATGAAAGCAGATTTCTAAATATGTTTATAGGCCAGGTCAGACCTTAAAAAAATGCTTGTAACAAGTAATAGGCTCGGACTCCAATCTGCCAAAGCCTGACTTGTTTCCACTTGTAGTTGTGAGATATAGTTTAGTTGTTATTATAAGATTTACATTTTTTATTTTTTAATTTAATTAGAAAATTTTGTTGTGTTTTATGTTACTTTTATGGGTATTATAATACACTTCACAAGATGTGCTGTTTTTTTTTATTATTATTATTATTTCGTCGCACTTCCCAAGATGTCTTCAAGCTAAAGATTTTGGTTCTTGATTTTCTTTTTATGCATGTTTGGGAAGCCTTAATTGATAGTGACATGAACACTAATCTTTTCCCTTTTCAACTCTGATTTATAATTTGATTTTTTTCCAATTCTTAATATAATATAAGAAAATAAAAAATTTAGAATCATGGAATGTGACATATCGTGTTTTACTAAATAGTGGTTGGTCGTGTGAGAGTGACTGTGACCCAGGATTTTACTTGTAAAGTTAAGATTCGAATCTCGGAGTCGTTACTTTTGGAGGACTTTACCTAATCACCATCGATCCGAGGGTTAAACCCACAACTATGCATGTGGGGATTCTTGATTAAAGATAAAAAAATAAAAAAATATTTTTATCATGAATCTTTAACACTTCTAATTAATAACCCTCAATTGATTTATAAATTTTTCTTAATTTATTATATTCACTTCTAAAGATATTGATATTTAAATTTACCACAATCAATTACTTTGTAAAATTAATAAATATACATCATTAGCGTAAAAAAGTTTTACATTGACAAAAATGGTCTTTTGCTGAATATATAATTTAATGGATATAACAACACATCGTTTAATCTGTTATTAAATTTATTAAATGATGTGACAACACATTATTGAATGTTAGTTACTTTTTTACATTAACAATGTATAATTTTTAATCTCTTTTTAATATAGAATGTTACAATATAACTTGTTATCTAAATAATTAAACACATTTATGACTTATTATTGTAGTTAACCGGTGAAAAAGAGTTGTCAACTATGATTAAACGGAAGAAATAAATTCAATAAAGAATAATATACAATTTAAAATGAAAATACCATATATTCAATTAACATATTTTTATGTAGTAGACTCAAAATTTCTTCCACCTATTAGAGATTATAAAATTCAGAGATTTGTCTTCTATAGTTATTTTGTTGAATTTTTGCAATTTCCACATTAAAATTTATCGAAAAGTTTTATAATACATTCTCAAAATAATCACATTACAGTATGATATGTAATGCTAAAGTTTGAAGTTTGTCTTCAGAATTATACACTCTATTAGTCATCTATTTTACTTTTTAGGATATGTATCCACTGTTATCAGAAAATTCTATTTAAGGCACAGTTAAGATTACTCATTCCTCTATAGTCATCTATCTTGAGAAAAACATGTATTTGTTTTAACTTTTAAGGAACTGTGATGTAATACTAATGCATTGGTGTAATGGAATATCACTACTCATGTGTTTGACAACCAAGACCAATTCATGACAGTGTTTACACTGATTCATTGTTAGCAAATCCCTTTTTAAATTAAAGAAGACAGGTTGGTAAAATGGGAGTATTTTACATCACCACTGCAGCCACAAATTATGGTGAATGTTTTGTACTCATATCCTATTAATAAACTAGCAAATCGGTCCCTAAATTTTTCAGAGTCATGCAATTTAGTCCTTAAGAAATAGAAAATCCCAATATAGTCTCTGATTTTTTGTTTTTTTTTTTGTCACTATAGTCCAACTGTGTGTTTTTCGTTAATTTTTAACGACGTGTCACATTTAGGGACACTATGTCTACTGGTTGTCACTAAATTGTCCACTGTGGCACAAAAATGATGTGGTTTTATTAAATTTATAACTTAAAGACTTCAACTCTGAGATTCGTGTGCTTCTATATTTTTCTTTTTTCTCTCTTCTCCCCCTTATTTATTGGAAGGTCTCAACCCCAATGACATTATTTTTATGTCCGATAACAAATAGTGTAACACAATGTCACGAAACATGACACATCATGAAAAAATTAACAGCAGAGTAACAGAAAAAAAGCAAGAAATCAAGAACTATATTAGAGAGTTTTATATTTCTTAGAGATTAAACTACCTCACCTAAAAAGTTCATACTATTTACTAGTTTATTCCCCCCCCCCCCCCCCCCCCCCCTAATACTATACTATAGGCCAAATTGCTCCCCCAGCTTGATATTTTAGCACACACTGTTCTCTTTTTGCACAATTTTCGACGGTTGTTACTACTAATTATTAATGGTTAGTCCCGTTTTTCTATTTGGTAATGGCGTTTCACCCAAACATGCTTCCGCTCCTTCCTCTTCAAAATCAAAATTGTTCTCCACAAAATTCTTTAATTTCTGTTATCTCTTGTACAATAAAATATACCAAGAAAGCAAGCTAAAGCTAAATCTATTGAATACAAAAAGAGAAAGAAACCTTTGGGGAATGCCTACTAAAGATTTCATTCATTAAAGATGACAGAGAAAGGTGAGCAAAAACTGGTCTAAGAATCTCACCTGGGCAGCAAGGTACAGTTCTATACACTCCCCACTTCACATTTAGCTTTCATCCTTTCATAATAGGATCTGAGAACCTTGTATCTGTGTATTGATGATCTTAATTTTTCTGAAGAATATGCCAAAAATTCTCAAGTTGGTGTCTGTTTCTGGGTAAAGTGACTTAAAATCTGGATGCTTTTCCTTGCCCGCTTTTCTCTTGAACTGTGATCTATATTTCCCTCATGAGGGAACCTCGTCTCACTTTTCACTTTCCCTGTTTTGGGTTTTTGGTATCTTCAATTTCTTCATAATCATGGTTTCCTCTATAAGGCGTGTTCTGTGATGTGCAATAGTTGGACTTTGCACTAGATTTTGTTCAGTTTTGGCTGCACCGTTATGTGAAATATTCCTTCTATAGTTGGACTGTTTGGAGAAAGTTTTCCATTTTTTCTTGATAAAAGTTGACCCTTTTCTACTGAATTGTGAAAGTCTTGATAATTAATTTGTGGAAAAAAAGAAAAAGGCAAGGAACTTCAGAAGATTACCCTTCTAAAAAGCTTGAGCATTTTTGGGTGTTCGTACTTGTCAATTCCTCTCTTTCTCTGTCTTATTTCATGCTTCCTTGTTCAAAACTTTGAATTGCTACTTCCTTGACTTAATGGCTACCTTTTTCAACCCTTTTCTTGTTTGAGTGTTGAAGACGCAAACATTGTTGATCTATGCTTCTTTTCCCTTCCTTCAACCTTCAAACTTGGAAGTTCAGAAATAACTTTTGTTGCCCTCTTGGGTTAGATTTTTGGGTATTATACTCTTGCTAGGCAGAATTATAAGAATAATACAGTAAACTACCACATGATTTTCTATTCAATTTATATAAGATATTCTGGAAAATTGTTTTCCAAAAAAAAAAAAAAGAGAAGAAGATAGTATCAGCAATTAACCAAGTTACAGGAATTTTTAAATGGATTTGCTAATACTTTGCTTCCCTTTCTAGGTGCATTTATTTTAAAGTAGCAGTAATTAGAAAACATGGCACTGGGGAAGAATTCCCGGGGCGAGGGGAGGAACGTATCAAACTACTGCTCAACAGTCTCTGTAGCTGTGTTTGTTGCATTTTGTTTGGTTGGTATATGGATTGTAATGTCATCTATTGTCCCAATTCAGAATTCAGTCATGCAGGTATCTGAGACCATTAATGAGGTGAAAAGTATAGCTAGTGAAAATGGTTCCAAGCAATTTGAAGACAGATCAGGTGATATACCAGAAGAATCAACAAGGCAAGATAGCCAGATCCATAAATCTCAAAGTGAAAGTCATCAAGAAAACCAGGATGACCAGAAAGGAATTGAAGTGTCTGATAATACAGCTGAAGATAACCAGCAAGAGGTTGTTAAGGACAGCTCAGGTGAAAATAATGATTTGGAGAAAGGTCCTGGGAATACAATTGAGGAGAATTATCAAATGAGGCATGTCAAGCCAAGCACTGACAAAAAGGAAGAAGAGTCAGATAGAAACTTAAATTCAGAATCTGTAGAAACAGAAACAGAAACAGAAACACTGGATGGTCAAAATAATGGTGATGAACTCAGAGGATCCATGCAAACTTTAGATGATAGGAAATCTGACAAGAGCATAAATGATAACAAATTAGGGACAGAAAAGAGTATGGGTGAAGTTACACAACAAGATGAGATGGTTGGTGAGACGGAGGAGGAGAAAATCAAGAAAAAATTGCATTCAAAGACAATACAAATTTCTGGAGAGAGTAGCATGGGGAGCCATGAGAACAGTCCAATTTCAAATGAAGTTTTTATTACTGGTACTGAATCTGAAACTTGGATTGAAGCTAGCACTGAAAATGAAACTCGGTCAACTCAAGCTGCAGAGTTGCAACATGAGAAGGAATCACAAAAATCTTCGATCTCCATTGACAGAAGCACATATGACTGGAAACTTTGTAATACATCTACAGGATCAGAATACATTCCTTGCCTTGACAATTGGCAAGCAATTAGAAAGCTTCGAAGCATAAGTCACTATGAACACCGAGAGAGGCACTGTCCTGATGAAGCTCCCACTTGTCTTGTTTCTCTACCCGAGGGCTATAGAAGCCCAATTAAGTGGCCCCAAAGCAGGGAAATGGTACATAGAACATAAACTGGATGAAAGCCATCTGTTATTACTTAATAATTAATATTGAAATTCAATAACTGACCCAAAATAAATATTGAAATCCAATGGCGCCTCTTGCAGATATGGTACAACAATGCTCCGCACACAAAGCTTGTAGAAGTTAAGGGTCATCAAAACTGGGTCAAAGTTAATGGTGAATACCTTACTTTTCCTGGTGGTGGAACTCAGTTTAAACATGGTGCTCTTCATTACATCGAATTCATTCAGAAAGTAAGCCTTTCTCAGGTTTCTATGTTTCAATACTGCAATTTCTTGCTAATATGTTATTTTGCATAGCCAATTGATCTTACATTTGTTATATTTATAGGAACTTAGAACTGGATTCTTAGCTATAAAAAAACAAAAGCTTCTTATTTAAGCCGTACTGTGCACATAATATATCCACATTTTTTAGGAAGTTACAAATTACAGTGTTTATAATTTTCCTGTTCTTGCAAATTACTGCTTTGCTTTTTTGGAACTGCAATCAAGTATCTGAATAATAATATCTACTACCAAAATAACTGAATGTTTGAGAGAAAAAGTAAAGAAAAGGGGATTTGATAATGAGATGAAGCTATTACTAGATATCTTTTTCTTATTCTTGATTATGGGACTGGTTCAAACATTGTAAAAATGTGAAGTACATCAAATTTATCTTTTTCCTTTTTTGGTATATATACACTTCTAATATCGGATGCGTGCGTTTCTTGTATATTTTTATCATCTTAAGACATAGGAATAATTGTCCTAAATTTGAACTGACCTACTTCCCTTAGTCATGCAACCTTTTCATGTTAGCACCTACATTTTGCATTTTTTGTTCTGGTTTGCCATCACAATATCGCATCACAATGTAAGCTTCTTTAATTTACAAGCATTTTCATGCGTAAAATCTACATTATGGAATGAATTGTCTCTGTGATTTCTGCTTTCAGTTTTAATTTTTAACAAGTCAACATAACACATCCTTCTTTCTGATAAATATGTTTCCATGACCATTAACTACAATATGCAGTGAGTTTACCAAACTTGTGAGTACATTGTATTGAAAAATTAATCAGTGTCTTAAGCTAAAATCGTATTCCAATTTGATTGATAATACTTTTCCCCCCTGTAAATTGGGTGCTTGTCTAATCCTTTTCTAATGATGCAGTCTCTTCCTAATATTGCATGGGGGAAGAGAAGTCGTGTGATATTGGACGTTGGGTGTGGGGTAGCCAGCTTTGGAGGCTATCTGTTTGAAAAAGATGTTCTGACCATGTCATTTGCTCCTAAAGATGTGCATGAGGCACAGGTGCAATTTGCACTGGAACGAGGAATTCCTGCCACATTAGGTGTCATGGGCACCAAAAGATTGCCCTTCCCTGGTTCTGTCTTTGATCTTGTCCACTGTGCTCGTTGTAGAGTCCCTTGGCACCTAGAAGGTTTGATAAACATTTTGATAAAATTTTCATTTTCTCAATATTTTTATTTTTCCACTTATGCTTGACTCTTATAGTAATACTCTATTGTTTGTACAATGCAGGTGGCAAGCTACTCTTAGAGCTTAATCGTGTCTTGCGACCTGGAGGTTACTTTGTATGGTCTGCTACTCCAGTGTATCAAAAGGATCCAGAAGATGTTGGGATTTGGAAAGGTAAAACCATTAAATCCAATTTCCTTTTACTCTAAGAAATGAACTTATGGATTGATTTTATGCAAAACCATTTTGTTGCAGCTATGAGTGAAGTTACAAAGTCAATGTGCTGGGATCTGGTGGTAATTGCGAAGGACAAATTGAATGGAGTGGCAGCGGCAATATATAGAAAACCAACTGATAATGAATGCTATAACAGAAGATCAAAAAATGAGCCGCCAATATGCAATGAATCTGATGATCCGAATACAGCCTGGTACTTCTATTTTTGTTTTTTTGGGCAATATACATAAATTTCCTTTTCAAATAAGGAGGAATGAAAATAAATACTTAGAAATTTCCTAATAAGAATGCATAGAAATTGTTATTGTTAAAAAATATAATAACAATACAGTAATCCATAGGAGTTGGAGCCTTTCTACAAAGAGGTATGGGATTTAGATTTGTTTATGTTGATATATATACTTAAAATTCATTTCTTCCTTGTCGAATTTTCATAAACATTTGTTTGAAGATAGATGAATTTTTCTTAGAAGTTTTACTGTAGTAATTTGTTGGTATCTGACCATCTGGAGAGTACCATGATGCAATATCAGTCACCTAGCACTAGATTTGAAGGATCATATGGTTATACCCTAATTCAGCATGTGGTTACTTACGAATATTGTAAAACTCCCTATAATATTGATGGGGGTCCTTCCATAATTGATGGGACACCCTAATCAAGCAATCTTGATGATTCAAATGCATCGGAGATAAAGATTGTAAAACTCCCTATAATATCGATTTGTGTAGTGAAGCTTGAGAAAAAGAATGAGATTCGTAATAGTTAATACTAAAGTGAATTGAAGCATTCCTTTGTTCAAACCCTTTCTGCCCTTTTCTGTGCGTCACTAGAACTATTTATTTTACCTTGTTCCGTTGAGGAAAAAAATGGAATTAAACATCTCAATATTAATTGCTCAGGTTGAAATTGCCTTGTATGCTAACGATTTCAAGTAATGTTTTACCTTGTTCCTTTTTGATAAAGTTGCTCTACTAATTTTTATATTCCAACTTCCATATCTTCAGGAATATATCACTACAGGCTTGTATGCACAAAGTGCCTGAAGGTGCATCAGAGCGTGGATCAATCTGGCCTGAGCAATGGCCACTGAGGTTGGAGAAACCACCTTACTGGTTAAACTCCCAGGTTGGTGTTTATGGAAGATCTGCTCCTGTGGAATTTACTGCTGATTATAAGCATTGGATAAATGTTCTTCGCCACTCATATTTGAATGGAATGGGTATTAATTGGTCCTCTGTAAGAAATGTCATGGACATGAGAGCTGTTTATGGAGGGTAAGATATTCTTTGAACTTATGTATATTCCCAGTTCCAATGTGACCTAAAAGAATTCTCTAGAGGTCCTTCTCTCTTAGAAATGCAAATTAATTACTTTTGGTTTTTGTTCTTTTTATCCAATGCAGTCTGGTGGAAAATTATTATTTTTATGGTGTATCTCTTTCTTTTCTACCCAAAAAATGTCTCCATTAGCAGTAGGAGGAAAACTAGTAGATATTCTACTCTAGTACCCAATAATTTCTTGTTATGTTTGCCAGAGTGATTATCAGTTTCTTCAAGCACACTTCAGTAGTTCACTCACTCTTTTTTGATGCATTCTCTTTTGTCTTCAGGTTTGCTGCAGCTCTCAAAACCTTGAAATTGAATGTTTGGGTAATGAATGTGGTTCCAATTGATTCTCCAGACACACTGCCAATAATATATGAGCGTGGAATATTTGGTATTTATCATGATTGGTGTGAATCATTCAGCACCTACCCTAGATCTTATGATCTTCTCCATGCTGATTCTTTGTTCTCAACTCTCAAGGAAAGGTATGTTAACTAACTAGAAAATTGTCAACAAAGAAATCCCCTTAATCCTTATCCTTCTGATTTGTTAGTTTTTTATTTTTATTTTTTATTTTATTTCTATTCAGGTGCAACATAGTGGCAGTGGTTGCAGAAGTTGATAGGATGTTGAGACCAGAAGGATATTTGGTCATAAGAGACAATGTTGAAACTATTGAGGAGATAGAGAGCATTGCCAAATCTCTACATTGGGATATTCGGTTTACCTATTCGAAACTTGGGGAGGGATTACTTTGCATTCAGAAGACATTTTGGCGTCCAACAAAGGTTGAAACCGTTATGTCAGCCATTGCCTGATGATGATTCACTCTCTGTTTCAAAGCTGGCAAACTCCTTGTTTCGGCGGAATAGGTACTACTTCTATTCTATGGTTGTATTATTAAAGAATGTCACATGTACTACACTCACTATGTAATAATTATTTATTTATTATTGTTATTATTTTTAATGTGAATATGTGATTTATTATTCTTTTGGCAGACCCTTATTTCAATTTTCATTTGTAGTTTTATATATTCATGTCCTGTAACATGAACTTAGCTCTAGAGATAAGGTGGGGGATCCACTTATACTAAATTTTTTATTTTATATTGTTAATTTTTTATGGACATTAAATTTCATCGATCTTATTTTTCTTCATAAATTGTTTGAAATTCATATACTACCATATTTAGTTACTTTGAATCAAAATATGTTTTTCATCCCTATAGTTTCGGTCAACTTTGGTCGTCGTTCACATGTATTTTAACTCATTTGTTTCTGTCCCTGAACTTTATAAACCTCCAATATGTGGTCCCTGCCATTAGTGAGTTATGTTAACATGATAAGCTGGCTAATAGAAGTTACCTGTCAGCTTCAATAATAAGTCTCAAATAGCTAACTCATCTAATTAACCTTTTTCATTAATTTTTTAATTATTAAAATAACCCTAATCACTAAATTAGGGTTTTCACCTCAACAATTTTACCCGATAAAAAAAGTAAATTAGATGAGTCAGTTATTTGGGATCCATTATTGAGGCTGACATGTAACTTATGTTAGCCACTTCATCATGTTAACAAATCTCACTAACGGCAGGGACTACGGTTTAGGGGTTTAGAAATTTCACGGGCAAAAAAAAAATGATTTAAAGTATAGGGATGAAGATCAAATAGTTGATCAAAACTATAAAGACAATAAACATATTTTCCCCAAATTTATTTTTCTTCTAAATACATGTTTGAGTCAACGTAATAAATTGTAATCTTTGTATTTAATTGAAAAAATTATATTACAAACTCACTTTAAAAAAAACACTTAAATCACCTCATTTTAAACTATTAATTAAAATCTGAAGTTGATGTAAAATCAAATTTACACACGCTCACCTAAATACATACTTATTATTCATGAAACCGAAGCAAACAAACATAGCTAAGCTAGGAACTATGAAGCTAAGTAGCCCACACCAAAACATATCACCTGTAATTTTAAATGCGTTTGAGGAAGATTTTAAATGCATAGTATGACTGTTAAGGCTTTAGCTATTAACTAAATAGTGGATACCTTAACAGTGTTAAGAGTAATATAGATTAGTAAATCCGTTAGTTAGTTGTGTTAGTTAGTGATTTTGTTTTTCAGTTGAATTAGTGAGTCCTAATGAGGGACTTGTATTATGTATAAAAACTAAAGTCTGGTTGTGTAGATTACAACTAGTATTCTCACATCCTAACCCTGTTTCCTCTCTTAATTTCCTGTCTACTTTAGGAAACCTCACATTAACAATGGTATCAGAACTTGTTGATTCGGGACCTGTGTAGGAGATACAATAATTGTGGTGGTGTGCTTTGTGAGGCATCTGAATTGTGAAGATGACAAGATCAAATGGTTCTTTCCCTACCAATCTACCTATTCTGGATGGCAAGAATTTTGAAAAGTGGTGTATTTAGATGCAAGTTATTTTTGGATATCAAGAGGTCTTGGAGATAGTCAAAGATAGGATTCAAGAACTTGGTAGTAATGCAATAGAAGCACAAAAATCTTCCTACAAGGATGCAAAAGAAGAAAGACTGCAAGGCACTCTTTCTGATCCATCAGTGTGTGGATTCTACAAATTTCGAGAAGATTGCCTTGGCTGGCTCAACAAAGGAGGCTTGGGATATCTTACGCAAGGCTTATTCTGGTATAGACAAGGTGAATAAGGTGAAGCTACAATCTCTACGCAGACAATATGAACTTTTGTAGATGGCTGAAACAGAAACCATTGTTGAGTTCTTTACCAGGATACAAACTCTTGTCAACATGATGAAAACATATGGCGAGAAACTGACTGACCAGATGGCAGTAAAGAAAATTCCGAGAACCTTGACTGCTCGTTTTGATCACATAATAGTAACCATAGAAGAATCGAAAGATTTGAGAGATTTGAAAGTAGAAGAATTGCAGGGTTCTCTTGAGGCTTATGAACAAAGACTCAATGAGAGGATTCATGGAGAAAAAGGATTTGGACAGGCTTCGCAGGCACAAATTGCTCAAAGAAATTATGGTGAAGGTGCCAAGAATAATAAAAATAAAAGCAAATGGAAGAATTAGGGGAAGCAAGGAGGAAGTAATCAAATATTCACCACTGATCGAAAGCAAAATTAAGGTAGTAGCAAGAAAGGGGGAAGTCAAGACAAGTATGGTAAGAATAGACAAAATAAGAAGAACATACAATGTTATAACTTCCATAAGTGGGGGCATTATGCAAGTGAATGCAGATATAAAGGTCAACAAGATAAGGAGGATGAAGCTCAACTTGCACAAGATGAGGATTCTGAATCTAATAATGTTTTGCTTATTTGACAACCAAGTCAAATTGTGATTCCTTTGTTCAATGGTATTTAGACACTGGTTTCTTAAACCACATGTCTCGAAGGAAATAATGGTTTTTTGATCTCAATGAAAAGGTGAAGAGTAAGGTGAAATTTGATGACAACTTAGTTGTTACTGCTCAAGGAATTGGCAAAGTCATGGTGAGAAGGAAAGATGGCTTGAAAGCATGTATTTTAGATATATTTTATGTGCCTGAAATGAAAACAAATTTGCTAAGTTTGGGGCAATTGGTTGAAAGAGACTGCTCAATGCAATTGGAGCAAAATTAGATGAAAATATATGATAATGATAAGAAACTGATCCTAGAAAGCTCATTTGGCTAAGAATAGGACTTTCAAGATTGGAATTCATGTGCTTGAGCACCAATGCTCTGTTGCTACTCAAACTGATGAAAGCTGGTTATGGCATTACGGATTTAGACACTTGAATTTCAAGAACCTTGATTTGCTGCAGAACAAGAAATGGCGAAGGGACTCCCATAATTGAAGCAATTACCACAACAATTGTGTGATGAATTATATTTTATGTTAGCAAGCAACCAAGAAATGCCTTCAAGTCTAGAGTCATACACAGATCAAAGGATAAGCTGGATTTGGTCTATGTAGACCTTTTGAAATGCATTCTCTTGTTGAAAGGAAAGAATGAGGTGCTTACGTTTTTTAAAGAAATTTAAAGCATTGTGTGAAAAACAAAGTGACAGAAGAATTAAAGTACTGAGGACTAATGAAGGTGGTGAATACGCCTCACTAGACTTCAAAAGGTTCTATGAAGATGAAGGAATTATTCATGAAGTAATTGCTCCTTACACACTTTAACATAATGGAATAGCTGAAAGAAGAAAGAGATCCATTCTGAATATGGTTAGAAGCATGATAAAAGGAAGGCTACTACCTGAATTCCTCTGGGCTGAAGTAGTATAAAAAACTACTTGTATCCTAAACAGATGCCCAACCATCCAATTGCAACACGATACACCTGAGGAAGCTTGGTCAAGTTTTAAACCTGATGTTTCACACCTTAAAATATTTGGTTCTTTATGCTTTGAGCAGGTTCCAGAACAAACCAGAAACAAAATTGGATGATAGGAGTAAACAGATGATTTTCATGGGATATCACCACACAGGAGCATATAAAGTGTATGATCATAGGAAGAAAAAGTTAGTCGTAAGCAAGGATGTGGTGGTTGATGAATCTAGATGGTGGACTTGGGAAGAGAGCAGCAACAATACCAGCACCGATGTGATGGTGAGACTGAGTGGTGATCAGGTTAATAATTCATATTCTGTTGAAGTAGCTCAGACTCAAAGACTTCAAAGGAGTAGATAATTATCTCACAGACTAAGTGATTATGAAGTCTTGCCTAATTATGCTATAACTACTGATGGAGATCTGGTTCACTTAGCTTTATTTACAGATTTAGAACATTAACCTTTGAGGAAGCAATTGATGATGATATATGGGTAACAACAATGAAGGAGGAGATGCAATCAATTGAAAAAAAAAATACCTGGGAATTGGTTTCATCTACTCAGCAGAAGAAGCTAGTTGTTGTGAAATGGATCTATAAAATAAAGAGAAAGTCTGATGGTACCGTGACCAAGTAGGCCAGGTTGGTGGCAAAGGGCTTCTTACAAAAGGCTGGAGTTGACTTTCAACAAGTGTTTTCACCAATTGCAAGACTTGAAACTACAAGGCTTATTACTGTTGTTGCTACCTACAAGGAATGGCTTATGCACAATTTTGATGTTAAATCATCATTCCTGAATGGACCTTTAGATGAGGAAGTGTATGTAAGCTAGCCACCTAGTTTTGAGGTTAAAGGTCGAGAGGAGAAAGCTTATAGAATCAAGAAAGCCTTATATGGCTAAGACAAGCTCCAAGGGCTTGGAATAAAAGAATTGATGCATGTCTGCTGCAGGTGAATTTTACTAAATGTTTCAATGAGCATGAAGTGTATATAAGGGCATCTTCCAAAATGGATGTACTTGTTGTATGCCTATATGTTGATGACATGCTGATTACAGGCAACAACGAGATGGAGACTAGGGAGTTTAAAAAGAGCATGATGGCTGAGTTTGAAATGACAAATTTAGGAAAGCTGACTTACTTTCTTGTGATGGAATTTATCTTAACAAGTAAAGGTATTCTAATGCATCAGAGGAAGTATGCTACTTAAAAATTTTCAATATAATGGAGTGAAATCCCGTAACACAATTAATAAATTCACATAATTAGCATCTATATAATGTAATACATGACATGTTTATTCAAGTCAATGCTCAAACTTCAGACTGACCAAATTAATGCTAAGTGGATATCGTAATTCATGTCGAGGGAACTAATATAATTTATTCAAATGCTATAATTTGAATAACAATGACCTAGGGCTTTGCTTCATGTTGCTCGTATTAAATTTTAAAAATAATAAAATAAATGATATTTATTCATTTGAAATGATAGTTACTTTCTCAAAATTAATTCACCAATTATTGATCACCTAATCAAATTGGTTCACCTGAAATGACAATTACTCTCTAACAATTAATCTAATTAATTCACCGAAATTGCATTGCAAGTTAGCACCATCCTAAGGAGCAATGCAACAAATACAAAGGGTGGGATCAAGTAGAAAAAAAAAAATTTTCATTTATATTTTGGTATTTCATCAAAATGCTCACCAAATTCTTGGGATATTTGTAGTTCAATTTAAAAATTAAAAAAGAAACATATAAAGGAATGTAACAAAAAATAATGTGACTTAAACACCCATTATAATATTTTTGTATTAATAAGATCAATTTTAAAATAATAAAAAATTAATTGTTTATGTTTTAATTTATTCTTATTAGCATTATAGCAAGTTTTTTATTTAAATTACATTTATAAAATGCTTTTAATTTTGATTTTTATATTTCGCAAATATGTGTGTACTTTTGTTTTTATGACTAAAGGGTCTAAAAAGACCAAACAAAAACCAAAAGAACCTATCTACCCTCTTCTCGATATATGTGTACTTGATACATATTAGTTTAATTTCAACAATGAGAGAGAAAAAAAAAGGAAAGTTGTAAAGAATGATGCATGCATGTACAAATATTTATTAAATTAATGTTTTATTAATCAATATAATTCTAAACTTTTCACAAATAAAAAATTTCATATTTTTCAATTTTAACATTTTTTATATTTTAGTTTATTTTATGTGCACAAAATAAT
Organism: Sesbania bispinosa; assembly: GCA_026901365.1. Classification (NCBI taxonomy): domain Eukaryota; kingdom Viridiplantae; phylum Streptophyta; class Magnoliopsida; order Fabales; family Fabaceae; genus Sesbania; species Sesbania bispinosa. Next base: position 65,290 of record QLOH01000998.1, read on the forward strand.
TGTACAAAATATAGGATAATTTGATTTTAAAATTTAAGGAGATACGGAAGATGGGAAAGCACAGTAAGAAAAAAAATTAGGTGACACAATCCTTAAAATAATTCTATATTAATAGAAATAATTCTCAAAATTATGAACAACTATATAAAAAATTTCAGATATATTTTAAAAGTTTGAAATATCTTTATTTTTTATTACTTTTTTTTATTTTTAACTATGACTAATTTAAAATGTTATACTTCAAATTAATTTTTAAAATTTTTAAAAATATAAAATTTCAAATACATTTTTATTGTCTTTTTCATTAATGGAATAAGTTTGTATTCGTTAAATTAGTTTTAAAATTTTCAAGTAAAGAATTTCGCATATATTTATTTTATATTATCGTTAAAATAATATTTTATAAATGAATTTAATTTATCAATTTTTCGAATTGAAGTATCTTCATTTTTAATTTAACTTCCCTCATCATTAAAGGTAATATTTTGTAAAAGGTAAACCCCCAATTAGCCAGGTCCATGAAAGATACATGCGTCGTCAATTAAGTCCCTAAAAAATGTTTTGTCACCAGTTAGGTCCCTCGAAGATTAAAATGGTCACCACGTTAGTCCTTTAGTTAGTCACAGATAGAAACGATGACGTTAACAGAAGCTGACGTGGAACATTTTTGTGTGACTTTGTTTGTTAATTAAGTGCCAAATAAGCATCCTATATAGCAAAGAGTTTAAAATTAATTAGGGTTTCTATTAGGTCCCAATCTTAGGGTTAAACTATCAAGTTGTGAAAACATAGAAGGATTAGAATGTTTACCTAAACTCTATAAAACGGTGAAAACACAGAAAAGAAGCTCGATCTGCCGCCGATGAGAGAAACGAGCTGAGATGATGAGGGGAATGGAACAATCGTCAACACGATTGGGGGAAAAGAGATTTCAAACAATTTCGCCATCATCACCCATGGTCATCGAAGTGAAACCCTAAATTGATTATCACGACTTATAATTTACTTCATTATGCTTAATTAATTGTTACAAATTTCCGAACTGCAACTCTATGGTTTGATATTTGGGGTTTAAATTGTGGAAGAAGACCCACTTAAGATTAGGGACCTAATAGAAACCCTATGAATTAGCCGTATAAACCAATGGATGCCTAATGCTCCCAATGCATGCCTAATGCTCCTAAACATAACCTAATAAAACAAGAGAGCCTAATAGAACATAGAAGCATGCTAAAGCCACCATAATTTGTGGGCTACAAAATACACCTATTAGCTTAGCCTCCTTGCATTCACACTAGCCATCCCTCCTATAAATATGTACCAAGTTTGTGTGTTTTGAATCATCAAATTGAATTAAGTGTTTTAATACAAAGTGAGAGTTTTCTCTCTTTTCTTTAGGCTTCTGAGCCATTTTGGTAATCAGAGCAAGGTTCCGAATTTCGGTGTTGAGTTTAAGTGAGAAAGTGTCCGGAATTGGTGAAAATTTGGAGTTTTAAGAGGTGTTCACGGCTGCTACCCTTAAAAGTCCAGTTTCCGGTCATCTTTTGAAGAAATTGACATCGCCATCGTGTTCAGAAGGTCGAAAAACCTTGGAATAGTGAGTTTCGCCTTCGCCGGAAACCACCGTGTCGTCGCCGGAAACCACCGTGTCGCCGCCGGAAACCATTGTGCCGTCGCCGGAAAACTATTTTCCGATCACCGGAAAATAGAGGTTGAAGACGACCACGTCAGCTGCCACGTCAGCACTGAGGTGTCAATTTTTTGACACGTCAGCCCTATCACATCTTGCCACATCATTCAAACTCTTGGTAATTTCAATTATACCCCCATATTTCCAATAATTTTCATTTCAACCCATAACTTTTATGAAATTGCAGTTTGACCCCTACACTTTCTGTAATTTCAATTTTGCCCCATAATTTTCTGAAAATTACAAAATTACCCCCAAACTTTTCAAAATTACCTTTTAGCCCTGAATTTTTGAAAATTTCCTTTTTGCCCCAAAATTTCCCAAATTTTGTTTTACGCTTAAAACCCCAAATACATACCTAGCTTACTTTAAACCTACAAAATGCCACCCAGACAAAGACCTTACCATGAAATTGAGATGGAGGAATTAAGGCGTCAACTTCAACAACTTCAAGTCACTATTGAAATTCAACAAGCCCAAATTGAAGAACAAAGAAAGCGTTTAGAAGGAGAATCAGATGAAAGTGATTCCCCATACGCTGACAACCATCACTCTCGGAAACAACAATTCCGAAGTAGTGACATTAAAGTGGAGATTCCAGATTTCGAAGGTAGACTCCAACCTGATGAGTTTGTTGATTGGCTTCAAACTGTTGAACGAGTGTTCGAATTTAAGGAAGTCCCTGAGGATCAAAAAGTCAAGATTGTTGCAGTTAAGCTGAAAAAGCATGCTTCCATATGGTGGGAAAATTTTAAGAAGAAGCGTGAGCGTGAAGGAAAGAGTAAGGTCAAGACATGGGAGAAAATGCGTCGCGAGCTTACACGTAAGTTCTTACCTGAACATTATTATCAAGATAATTTTATTCAATTGCAGAACTTGCGGCAAAAGACCCAGACTGTAGAAGAGTATACCAGGGAATTTGAAAAGCTCATGATGAAGTGTGACATCCAAGAAAAGGAAGAGCAAACAATAGCTCGTTACCTTGGAGGATTGAACACAGACATTGCTCACCAAGTCCAACTTCAGCAATACTGGACTTTAGATGATGTTATTCGTCTGACCATCCGAATTGAAAAACAATTAACAAGAAAATCCTCATACCAACCTTCCTCCTCTTGGAACCCTACAAACACCCGTAAGCCACAAACCCAACAACCTATCCCATCCAACAAAACCCTTCCTAAGCCCATCAAAGAAACCAACAAAAAAGCAACAAAGTGTTTCAAATGTCAAGGATTTGGCCATATAGCTTCTGATTGTCCAAATCGCAAAATTGTCACTATTATTGAAGAAGAAGCCCATAAAGCATATGAAGAAGATGAAGAGTTGGTGTTTGATGAAAAAGAGCTGATATATGATGAAGAATTCACCTCCGCTGATCATGGTGAATCATTGGTGATTAGACGAAGTCTACACACCGCACCAGCAAAAGAAGAACCTTGGTTAAGGCACAACATCTTCCATACCCGTTGCACTACTCAAGGAAAAGTCTGTGATGTTATCATAGATAGTGGAAGTTGTGAGAATGTAGTATCAAACTACATGGGGGAGAAGTTGAAACTACCAACACAAAGTCATCCACTCCCTTATAAGTTACAATGTCTCAACATGGGAAGTGAGGTAAAAGTTTCTAAACGTTGCCTTGTGTCTTTTTCAATAGGAAAGAAATATCAAGATGAAGTATGGTGTGATGTTATTCTTATGGATGCATGTCATCTTCTTCTTGGGAGACCCTGGCAATATGATCGTCGTGCTTTGTATGATGGTCATGCAAATACTTACTCCTTTGTGAAAGATGGAGCGAAGATCAAGTTAGCACCTCTGCCGCCCAATGAATTCAACCAAGGAAAGAAGGAAACAAAGCCATTAGTGTCTTTGGTCGCCAAGGAACAATTCAAGGTGATGAAAGAGGAAGCACAAGCCATGAGCCTCACACTACTACTTGAATCAACTGAGGGTACTATCCTTCCACCAGAGATTGAACAATTGCTCGCTAAATATCCAGATGTGATACCAGAAGAGATTCCGCATGGACTTCCTCCAATGCGAGACATCCAACATGCCATTGACTTCATTCCCAGAGCTGTAATTCTTAACGGACCAGTTTATCGGATGAGTCCACAAGAGCATGTTGAGATCCAACGTCAAGTTGAAGAGCTGTTGAAGAAAGGGTTGATCCAAGAAAGTATTAGCCCTTGTGCTGTACCAGCTATTTTAGTACTGAAGAAGGATGAAAGTTGGCGAATGTGTGTTGATAGTCGAGCTGTTAACAAGATCACCATCAAGTATCGGTTTCCGATCCCAAGACTCGATGACCTGCTTGATCAGTTAAATGGAGCTGCAATCTTTTCCAAGATTGATCTTCGTAGCGGATATCATCAGATCAGAATTAGGCCAGGAGATGAATGGAAGACCGCTTTCAAAACCAGAGATGACCTATATGAGTGGACTATGATGCCCTTCGGGTTATCAATTGCCCCTAGCACATTCATGCGCTTGATGAATCAGGTACTTCGACCCTTCATTGGTAAATTTGTTGTTGTTTACTTTGACGACATTTTGATCTTCAGCAAAAGCAAAGAGGAACACTTAGAGCACCTCCAACAAGTGCTACAGACTCTTCGTGAACAAAAACTCTATGCTAACATGAAGAAATGCTTTTTCTTGACCAATGAAGTTATTTTTCTTGGGTACATCATTACTGTTGAAGGCATTCGGGTTAACCCAAGCAAAATCGAAGCCATTAACAACTGGCCCATTCCAAGATCTATCCAAGATGTAAGGAGTTTCCATGGATTAAGCTTCCTTCTACAGGAGGTTCATTAGGAACTTTAGCTCCATTGCTGCCCCACTCACAGATTGTATGAAAGGAGACAAGTTCCAATGGACAAAGCAAGCTCAGAAAGGTTTTGAGGAGCTAAAGAAACGTTTGACTGAAGCACCTGTGCTAGCTCTTCCAAACTTTGACCAAGTGTTCGAAGTCAGTTGTGACGCTTCTAACACTGGAATTGGTGCTGTTCTAAGTCAAGAAGGACATCCCATAGCCTTTTTCAGTGAGAAACTAAACGATGGCAAACTCAAGTACTCTACTTATGATAAGGAGTTCTACGCCATTGTTCGTGCACTACAACATTGGAGTCATTACTTGTTGAATAAAGAGTTTATTCTCTACTCCGATCATGAAGCCCTCAAACACTTGAACTCTCAACAAAAGATCAGTCGCAGACATGCTGCTTGGATCGAGTTCCTATAGCCTTATCCATTCCTACTCAAACATAAGGCGGGAGTTCAAAATGCAGTAGCTGATGCCTTGAGCCGTCGTCATGCCTTACTTTCAACTCTTCAAACCAAAGTTGTTGGATTTGAAGTTATTAAAGAGTTGTATCAAAATGATCCTGATTTTCATAACATCTGGAATTCTACAGGTGTTCAACCTTTCCAGCAGTACCACAGGCATGAAGGATTCTTATTCAGAGGCAAAGTACTGTGCATTCCTTAATGTTCATTGAGAGAAACAATTATTTGGGAAGCTCACAATGGAGGATTAGCATGTCACTTTGGGCGAGACAAAACCGTGGCTTTAGTCAAAGAAAATTTCTATTGGCCAAAGCTTGAATGAGATGTTAATAGGCATATTCAAAGATGTAGAATTTGCCACTTGGCCAAAGCCAAAAGCCAGAATACAGGTTTATACTTACCTCTTCCTATTCCAGAAGCACCTTGGGAAGATGTAAGCATGGACTTTGTCCTTGGACTATCGCGAACTCAGCGACAAAAAGATTCTATAATGGTAGTCGTAGACAGATTCTCGAAGATGACTCATTTCATTCCCTGCCAGAAGACCAATGATGTTGTTCAAGTTGCAGACCTATACTTTAAGGAGATTGTTCGTCTTCATGGGATTCCAAAGACCATTACTTCTGACCGAGATGTCAAGTTTCGGAGTCATTTCTGGAGAACTCTATGGAAGAAGATGGGAACTAAGCTACAATTTAGTAGTGCTAGTCATCCCCAGACAGATGGGCAAACCGAGGCAATTAACAGACTTTTGGGAAATTTACTTCGAAGCTTTGTTGGGAAGAATTTAAAGCAGTGGGATCTCATCCTTGCCCAGGTTGAGTTCGCTTACAACAACTCTACCAATCAAGCTACTGGGAAATGCCCATTTGAAGTGGTCTATGGCAATCATCCACTTAGTCCACTAGACTTGACCCCTTCATCTGATAGTCGTCAGTACAGTGCAGATGCAGAACAAAGAGCGAAAGAAATCAAAAAGCTGCATGAGCAAGTTCGTGAATGGATTAAAAAACAAAACTTGAGGTACAAAGCTCAGCGTGATAAGCATAGAAGATTACAAACTTTTAAAGTCGGAGATTTGGTATGGATTCACTTGCGAAAGGAACGATTTCCAAATCAACCTAATGCCAAGTTATCTCCTAGAGCTGATGGTCCATTCAAAGTTATGCAGAAGATTAACGATAATGCTTACAAAGTAGAGCTGCCAGGTTCCTATGGAGTTTCTGCCACTTTTAACGTTGCAGACCTTTCACCATACTTTGATGATGAAGAAGAACTTGACTCGAGGGCGAGTCCAATCCAACCCGGGGAGGATGAATCAGCCGTATAAACCAATGGATGCCTAATGCTCCCAATGCATGCCTAATGCTCCTAAACATAGCCTAATAAAACAAGAGAGCCTAATAGAACATAGAAGCATGCTAAAGCCACCATAATTTGTGGGCTACAAAATACACCTACTAGCTTAGCCCCCTTGAATCACACTAGCCATCCCTCCTATAAATATGTACCAAGTTTGTGTGTTTTGAATCATCAAATTGAATTGAGTGTTTTAATACAAAGTGAGAGTTTTCTCTCTTTTCTTTAGGCTTCTGAGCCACCCTAATTTAAAACCATTTGCCATATATATAGGATTGCTAAATTGGATGCTAATATGACACTTAATAGGTCAGGTCAAATAAAAACATTACACGCCAATTTCTCTTAAAACCGTTTCTAACTGAAGGACTAAGTGATGACCATTTTAATTTTTGAGGGACTTAATATGCGTGTGTCTTTCAAGACCTAATTGGGGTTTACTCATTTTGTAAAATTAAATTATTTTAAAAATTGAATGTCTATATTATAAATTTACACGTATATCCATTTGAAAACCTATATATCTACATGGATACAACTATCAACATCATGTTTGATGCAAATGGGGAATATAACATATATTAATATTACATTACCATTATTATTTTTTAAGATAGTTTACCATCTATAGCTAAGTAAGGATTGATTTGTTAACTAATATAATTTCACATTTAATATCAATTAATCATCTTCCACCACCCAATGACATTGAAATACGACTCATGCTATCAAAGCCAGAAGAACTAGTGCCATTTCCACTAACACCGTCTTCAATATTGAAAACAGATGGCGCTTCTTTAAGCAAGTTTTCAGTCTCTTCTAAAGACAAATTAACACTTCCCCATCGGTGCTTTTCCATGGCCATTATTCCCTCAAGTTCCATTGCCACTTCTTTCATGGTAGGTCTTTCATCTCCCTTCACCTTTAAACATTGTTTTGCAATATTGGCAACTTCCATTAGTTTCTCAATATTTGCCTCATCTATTATGTGACTATCCAAAATGTGAAGTAACTGGCCCATTTTCATTGAAGAAACGAAGTACAATGCTAGGTTTCTATCTGCCTCTGGTCTGTCAAAAGAGAGTGCCCTTTTTCCTGTCAGTAACTCTGCTAAGACAACCCCAAAGCTATAGACATCACTCTTCTCAGTTAACTGGCTTGTTTGGAAGTATTCTGGGTCAAGATACCCCAGTGTTCCTTGCACCAAAGTAGTTAACTGACTTTGATTAAGAGGGACAATTCTAGAAGCTCCAAAATCAGAAACCTTTGCAATGAGATTACGATCAAGTAGTATGTTTGTAGTTTTCACATCTCTATGTATGATTGGTGTTGAAGTAGCAGAATGCAAGTATGCCAAGGCTCCAGCAGTTTCTGTTGCTATTCTCAATCTTGTTTTCCATGTAAGTTTTAAAGCTTGGATTTGATCATGAAGATGCTCATGAACAGTACCATTGTGAATGAACTCATAAACAAGCAAGGGAACTCCTGTCTCTAAACAACATCCCAAGAGCTTTACCACATTCCTATGGTTGATTTGAGAAAGCACGATGACCTCATTGATAAATTGCTCAATTTGTTTCGGGTCACTGATTTTGGACTTTTTTATTGCTACAATTCTATTGTCTAATAATACTCCCTTGTAAACTGTTCCCTGTCCACCTTGGCCTAGGATCTTTCCTTCATCGAAGTTATTGGTAGCATCTCTTAGCTCTTCTTCAGTGAAGACTTTAGTTGTTTCAGTTGACCCTCTATGCCTGGCTATTTGTTGTTGTAACAATAGACCACCATTTTGTTGAAAAAATTGTTCTTTAAGTTTGATGAGCTTTCTTTTCTTCAATGCCCAGTACACATAAAAGCATCCCACTAGTAGTGTTATAATGCCTACACTCACACCTGCACACAAACAAGTGGAAACATAAAAATTTTCATTCTAGTTGTAAATTCATGTTGTCTATGAAATATATATTACTTATGGTCTTGTGTATAAAAAAAAAAGATAAAATGTTTTGGTCCTATATATAAGAAACATAGTATTATTTTTAGTTGCATTAATTGCTAAATACCTTATATACCCTTAATTTATTGTGAGTGATTAAAGAAAAATACCCTTTCATTCAATCATTTAATACTAAGGATTTTTTTTTAAAAAAAATAAATTTATGATACTATTAATTAATACTTATAAATTCCTATACATTTCCTTGCTCTTGATTTTAATCATATATTTTATGTGTGTGTGACCTGAGGCAGTATGTTAAAACTTCAAATGCCACGTTATGGCGATATTTCCGAACCTAACAAGCATAGCATGAGGGACCTTTGTTCTAAATGTTTAGTACCAAAATCACATTGAATATATTAATTTTAATTCACAACAAATTATAACGTAGATTAATAATATAGCTGATTATTAATGAAAAATCTTTTAACAATATTCTTTGTAATAATAAACTTGGTTGACATGATTATATGTTATATCTAACGATTTTTTAATATGTGCAATATTACACATGATAATAAATCTTAAAGTGAAAATGTTTTATTAAAATATATATCTATTTTCAATGTATTGATAATATTAAATATTATATTTTTTAATAAAACCTTTATATTTTTAATTTATTATCTTGTGCAACATACATAAGTTAAAAAAATCTTATTTATAATTAATAATTGAACCAAGAATATAATGTGTTGTAATTCTAGTATAGATCGATAACAGTATAACTCACTCAAAGCAATTATCAATACGATCTCTCTCCTGGAATTGGTACTGGATTTGGGACTACATCTTGTTCCATTATTTTTTCCGTCTCCTTCATATCCTTCCGGGCATGAACAATTGTAACTCCCGAGAAAATTGTTGCATTTCGCTCCATCAAAACAGTCATTGGATTCCATGCATTCATCAATATCTAAAAGATAATGTCAATTCTTTTTTCTATTTTCACAATGAAAAATCATGTTCGTAGAGGTAGAGATAAAAGAAAGTAAGGAGAGAAAAATGTGGGATATAAGATGTGATATAATGGAGAGAAATAGATAGAAAAAATGTGTTGTACGTTATTGTATATTTTTTTTTGTTATATGAATATATTATCTCTTTCACAATGGACATGGAAGTTTCCGAAAAGAATAATATATAATTAATTACCTTTGTATACAATTGTAAACAACATTTCAATTTCATTTATAAAACAAATCAATTCAATCAGCATAAAAAAAACACACAAGTTCTCTTGGTGTTTGTTTGGTTGTAGTTAAGCAAGGTATAGAATCAATTTTAATGAATTAATTTTAAATTATTTTCGTCCAATATTTCATAAAGCATGCTTGATTTCAAAATAAATTTTCTTCAAGGGTAAACTAAAGGAACATTAAATCAATTAGTGACATCACCCATGCAAATTCAGAGACCAAATTGAAGAGAAATCTATTATTCATATAACACACTATTTATACAAGTGAAGCTATTATTTATTGGTTTTGTTTATGTAATTAATTATATTTTACATTTGATAATAAATTAATATTTATACAAGTGAAGCAAAATCTAAACGAAATATACGTACCTTGGCAACCATGAAGGAGGTAAGGGTTTCCCCGAAATCCATGAGAACAGTTGCAAAGATAACCAGCTGGTCCGTGAAAGGAATTGTAACACTCACTGTTGTCTGCCTTACAGGCATAACTTGAAGCCTCTTTCTGAGCTTGTTGGCACGTTTTGTTCCCAATTGCCCAATCCAGAACCACAGGAAACTCTGTCTTGTCAAACTTGACGAGGTCCGTGGAAACAAAGTCGTAAGCTCCATCCTCCACAAGAAAAGCATGACCGCATGGATTGAAGGCAAGCACGTTTGTGTGGTTATTCACAGCCCCAGAAGCATAACCGACAGCCGATAGCCCTTGGGGTATTGGAGTCTCACAACAACCAGTGCCGGAGCAAGACCCATTAGCTACGATATCATCAAGTCTGTTGCACAAAGACACGCATCCCGTTGTGTAGTTCCTTTCATCAGAATCGATTCCGACCACCACTCCAAGCGTGTCACAACCAATCACCGTAAACTTGTTTCGACTTGACGAGACTTGAAAATGCGTCAGTTCGACGCCTTGAGCTGTTTGATTCACGCGTATGCCTCTGTCAGCATAGCAATCGCTGGCTACTGGCCATGCAACCTGCAGTTGGCCGTTGAGCGAGATGTTTAACACACTAACATTACTTTGTGGCAAGAAAGGAGTACTGTTTGTGTGACTACTGTGTGGTGAAGAGGTTTGGTTGCAACTTATGAGAAACGTGTTATCAAGGGAACAATCCTCCGTGATGCCAAATGGGAAGGGAATGGTAACGGAGCCACAGTTTGTTGGGCAGTTTGGCAGTGACGTCATGGACGGTTGAGCTGCTGTTGCTGAGAAGAGGAGGAGCACAACAAGTAGTAGCATAATGATCAGCAGCTTCTTGGAGTTCAAAGCCACAGCCATGGTTTTGTTAATTTTTCAGGTAAGAGGATATGTATATATATTTATAAATATTCCAAGATTTTGTTTTGCATTTGTTTCTTCCGCTTATACAGGGTCGCATATATATATACTGAGTCAATTCATACAATAAAACTCTAAACTCCTATAAAAATTCATATATTATATATATTTTGAGTCTTTATTTCTCCATTATACCCTCATATTTCCCTTTCTTTAATACTTATCTATATGATATTATTTTACAAAATAAGTGAACAAATTAAATAGCATTTCTCTGGGTCAAAAGGACTGTTTATTAATTCTACTGTACACATGACGGATTCCAACTTGGCTGCGGGAATGGGAAAAAAAGAAAAGAGAGCAAAAGAAAATTCCTGATAAATAGTAACGAAATAGACAGGAAAGACTCCATCGGATTTCACACAGTATTTATACAACAATACAAGTTAATTATTTTTCATTTTGATCTTGTACGTCCCTTTTATTTAGATTTTTTCAATTAAAAGTTGTTTTTTTTATCCCTTTAATACTAGCCACCAAAATAACCTCATTTTTCATCTTCTAGAGAATCCCTAAAGAGAAAAGCTTATTCTTTCTTCTTCAAATCCTTCTTCCATTTTCTTTTCCTTTTTTTAAAAAATGCTCCACTGTTTCGTTAACTACTCAAGATTTTCCCTTCTCATACAGATTCTTCATGCAGCGCTTCAATTCTGTAACCATAACCATAACCATAACGGACTTGTTTTAATTGAAAAATGATTAAAAAAAAACTTAATAAAAGGGGGGTCAAAATGAAATAAGAAAAAAAATGAGGGGAGATGTTATTATTAGTCACATACACTAAAAGCCACCATAACAATTATCACCATAATACAATAAAAAAAATGCAACTATGGGATGTAATAGAGTGATATCACCTCATATAATATGGAAAGAATTATATGGAAAGAAATAGAAGAAAAAAATGTATTATATGAATTATTGTAAGATTTAATTGTATGAATTTATTATTTCTTTCACTTTGTTGTATTAGCAGCATTAATTGAAGTTCACAGTTGCTTCTATTTGTCTCTAACCATTGTTTCTTTCTTCTATTCTTTTCTTTTTCCGGGAGAATGGTCAGACACAAAACATTATTAGAAAAGGTAAAACATTATTAGAAAAGGTAAAATTGAAAATAATAAGAAAGCTCTTATTTTTCATTTTTTATAAATATGTTCTTTTTTGGTTCATTTATAGAGATGGATATTCTTTTGGTACGTAGAGAAAATCGAATTTAATTAGCATGAATGTTTCTATTATAAATGGCATAATAGTCTTTTTTTTTTTTTGATAACAAGGAGCCACAAATTAAGGCCAAAAGAAAAATTACATCAAGACTTTCCTAGTAACTGTTCTACCAACTTGGTCATCTAACATAAAAAGAGAGACACTCGGAGGGGGATTTTGCAGCAAATGATGGAACCCCAACAGGAGAAACATGACCCAAAGAAGTAAAATGGTCAGCAACATAATTTCCTTCTCTCAGCACATGAGAAATACGCACCCTCCAGTGCTTGTTAAAAGTAACTTAACTGAATCAAAAAGAAAAAAGGATGAGAGTCATAATTAAGTGCTCTTCAAATAATTTTCACCAAATTTCATAAAACTTAAAAATAGTTCAATATAATAAGATCATTAATTGCTTGTGAGTTAAATATTAGTTTTCGTAGAAAAATATTTAAGGTGGTTTGTCTCATTCTGATATCAGAATGTGTCATAATTAAGTTTTAATCAAACCCTTTCCTTCGGTGATAAAAATTACCGGTAGAAATTGAACCTACAATGTTAAAATTAATATTATCTAAAAAAATTATAATTTATTTAAAATAATCGGTTTGCATATAGTTTACCTAAACTTATATTTTCTCTCTCTTTTTCCTTAGAAATTAATTCTTTTAAAGGTGTAAATAAAAAATAGTTTTTAATTACTTTTTTAAGTATAATCATGTGTATGAAAGACCATTTTAATCATGTATATGAAATTAAAAAGGTTTTCTTAAAAAGGTAAAAACCATTTATTTTATTTCTAAACCTTTAAAAGAATTAGCCTCTAAGGAAAAAGAGAGAGAGAAAGAGAATATAATTGGTGAAAAAGCAAAATCAAACCATGTGAAAATTAGTCTCTCATATATCAATGAAAGACTAATTCTTATTAATATATTTAAGAAACTCGGCTATCTTTCAATCATGTTTCAAACTTTGTTTGCTTAAACATATTTTACTCGAACAGTGGTAACAAGTTTGGAAAAACTAAATTAATTTTAAAATGTTTTATAAAAAAATTTAAGTAGACATTTTATATTTTTTTTTTAACCACAGGTATCCTCTACAGGAGGCAATCCTGTTCAAGGCGGAGAACATCTATATCATGGTGGGGCTAGCTCTCCTTGTAAGAATTTTTTTCATCCATAAGACTCGGACCCAAGACCTTACTTAAGGGGAATCAAGCATGTACCATTTGAACCAACCCTATTGGTAAGTTCACATTTTATATACTTCTTATATATCTCTAAAATTTCTATAATATTTTTTTTATACAATTGATTTTTCTATAATATATACTACAAAATGCAAAATACAAAGAAAGTCTACCAGGCATGGTTGAATTGACAAATTAAAATTTATATAAACATATCTTTGAAAGCATTCGAGAGTCGAGTCAATGATTAAGAAGATTTTCGTTCTACTTTGTGTCAAAAAAATAAAAACACATAAAAATTAATTAGAAATGTGTAGACATAATTCTACTCGTAGTACTATTTAATATTTATATATGAAAGCTAACGACCAAACACTAATTTAAATGCGAATGGGTAGTGTCGGCCACGACATCATCGCTAGTAGCGTTGGTCAAGCCGACGTTAAGTTAATTTTTTTTTTACATTTTTTATGTAGCGTCGGCCAGGTCGATGCTAACTTTCTTTAGCAACGGCCTAAAAAAATTTTAGTTGACCTTCGTAAAGTCAGTGTCGGCCTGGCCGACCGACGTTAATTTCTTGTTATTTTTTAACTATATATATATATATAATATTTTGCACTATATATTTCAAGAAACAAACATAGTGTAACGATAATGAAATAACGACTACATTAACAACGACGCTTTTAGCGACGACTGGTGGACGGTCGCTAATTATGAAATAGCGATGATTTTTCCTGTAGCGATGACTTTTGGTCCTCGCTAAAAACTGATTTTCTTGTAGTGAAATGTAATTTGCATATTGGTGGTTTGTCAACAACTTATTAATTACTTACATATAGCTATTTTAAGGAAAGTACTAAGTAATAATACACCAATTTGAGAAAGTCATATACTCCAACTATTCTAGAAGAAGCCAAGCCTAAGATTTGATTTTGTACGAGATTTTAAGGGTGTGTTTGTGAGTTTAGAGAGGAGGGAAATGAAAGGATTGAAAGGAGAAGGGAGGGGGAGAAGAGGAGGGAAAGACTTTGTAAAATACTTAAACTCACAAACACAAAGGGGGCAAGGGCTTCCAATAAACCCTTCCATTCCCTCCCTTCCCCTCCAAAATTCAACTCACAAATATACACTAAGGGTTCCTTCAGGATGCACCATCATGTAGGTTGTAGCTATATATTAGTTCACATTTAGCTAGGAAAAACTACACAAAAGCTACGGATTTTGCTATGAAGTTTGTCAACTAACCTTAAAACTCACTAATAATTGCCTGCATATTAGATATGAATTTTCTTAGGAAATCCATCAATTTTCATAATTATATCATAACTAAATCCTGGCTAAAATATGGTGCATGTTACATATATGTAATGATCGCACACGCAAGGCTAAACCAAGATTCAATATGTACAATGAATCAATTGTCTCTCTTATTTGTAAATAATAGTTTATTAGTTTTATTAGTATACTAGTGATTAGTAATTAGTTTTATTAGTATATTAGTAATTTGTAAATAGTAATTATTTAATTTATATAATTACTAATTACTAATTTTAATTTATATAATTATTTAATTTATATAATGTCTATACTTGATAGGAAAAAATTAATGCCTAGGATGCATGGTAGAGGTGAAGAGAAGATCCCACCGAGTAAAGGGAGGTCCATGCCTCCGGCCGAGTTACGAGCACAGGAAGTTCACGCGATGTGGGAGAGGGCCAACCTCTCTCACTCTGATCAGATGCCGGAGCATCCATCTACTTCAGCGGCTCCGGCGGCCGTCATCCAGTCTTCTTCTTCTTCTTCTTCTTCTTCTTCCTCCCCTCCACCTTCTGCTCCACAGTTCGATGGAATGAGGTTCATCCTGACATCAGGATTAGTTCAGATGCCTCCAGTGGTTGAGGACGTTGTGCCTGAGCTGGACGCTGAGGACGCTCAGGATCGGATGGATGTGGACGCTGACCATGAGTCTGATGGGGAGCCAGCTTGGTTCCAAGGTTCCAGCTCAAGCCGACCTCATGAGGTAGACGCTCAAGGTCAGGTTATTATCCGACCAATTGGCAATAGGTGAGTTTGTTTATTTTTTTCCTTCTTTAATATTGATATTAATATAATATTTTTAATTGTTTTAATTGTTAATATTGAATATTTTATTTTGTAGTTGGGTACCTAATAACCAACCTATCGCAGCCATGGGTCATGTGATACGTTATCAGTTCCGGGGTCCTCACTACTTGTGGGAGGTCACCCCGAAGGATGTAAGGGATGTGGTGGGAAGAGTTCACGGTAATTATAAACCCTAAACACTTTAAATTTTTTTCTTAAATTATGTCAATTTATCATAACTTCCCTTTGGTCTACTGGGTCTCTGAGGAATTCAAGGGGAAGTCCGCTCGTAAGAGCAATCGGGCTTCTCAACGCGCGGGGGGGGGGGGGGGGGAGTACACACCACGGGCCACGAGGCCCACCATGAGGTGGCGTTGGATATGGTATGTATAAACAAACACTCTGTATTATGTTTCTATTTGTTGTTAAAATAATTTTGTGTAATTTTTCTGTGTAGGATCGACAGCTTGAGCGGGAGGTCGAGCCCGGCGAGTTCTTCGCTGCCACCCACATAAAAAAAGGTGGTGGCTGAGTAGATGACCGAGCGCGGTCCACCTATGTAAGTGTTTTTTATAAGTGTTTTTTTATATAATTTCATATAATTGCAATTGAATATATAACTAACTATTTATACTTTTACCTAGGGGTGTAATCGGGTTGGGTTGGATCGGATTTGGGGTGACATCAAGTCCGAACCGATAAAATTGTGGTGGGTTAGGTTGGTTCGGGTTTTGTATTTTTGGGTGAGTAACCCGACCCGAACCAACCCGAATATGTTGGGTTGGGTCATCGGGTCATGAGTATTTTTCTATTTTTGTTTAAAATGTGGAAGATGAAATGAAATTAAAATATAAAAAAAGAAAAGAAAAGAAATAGAGAAAAATAAATTGAGAGGAGCAGATGAAATAGGATTTGGGGAACCACCTCTGCTTGTGTTGCCGCTGCGCCTATTTTTGTTCTTTCCTTGTAGGAAAATGAAACAAGATTAGGGCATTTTTTTTATTTGGTTCGGGTTGGGCCTACCAGATTCATCATAGGCAAACCCGAGACCCAAACCGAACCAGATCGGGTTTGAAAGAAAATGTCCGAATCGAACTGAATACCCGAACCAAACCGTTAAATATCTTCGGGTTGGGTTGGATCCATCGGGTTCACGGATTGGGTCGGACCTGCTTACACCCCTACTTTTACCTCAACAGACAAATTACCAGGACCGCCTAAGGGAGGTGGAGTCACACATGGGGGACACCTCCATAATTGATGCCTCCGCCAAGCTGGAGATCTGGAGGGATGTTGCAGGTGGCAAGACCCGAGGCCGCTGTTATGGCACCGGGGACTTGGCCACCAACATTCGTCCAGGTGTGACCAGCCTCACTCAGGAGTGTCAGGCTTATACCAGCGGGAGTGACAGGTCCGAGTCATGCCATTCAACTGAGGAGGCGCCGCGCTATGCAGGAAGTAATTGAAGCAAGGCAGGAGTCTCGCCAGGCTATAGCGAAGGCTACACAGTTGGAGGATGAGTTAGGACGACTCCGACAACAGATGCAGCAGTTGCTGGAGGCTCGGCTGCAGCTCATGCTCAAGCTCAGCTGCACCCCTACTACGATGCTACCCTGGATGAGCATCCGTTGGATGAGGATGAGGAGCCGACCCCACCACAACCCCAACGTCGTCGCCGCCATTGATTTTTTTATTATGTTTTTTTTATACTTTTATTGTATCATATTTGAACAAATTATGTATATATATTTTTTTTCTTTTGTCGATGTGTTGATATAGTATTTAGTATTATTTTTATAATTTTAAAATTAATAAATAATAAACTCTAAATTCTAAATATTAAAATAAAATAAATATTAATAAATTTGATTTTTTAAAAAAATATCTTTAGCAACGACCTTGGCTGTCACTAAGGTCGTCGCTAGATAAAAAAAAATTAAAAAACAGTAATATGTAGCGACGACCATTATTTTAGAGACGGCTTTAGCGACGGCCTGGTTGTGTCTACGTAGCGACGACTTACTTTGCTCGTCGCTACTGCATTTATGACGAGCTCTGTATTGACGTCCATGTGGTCGTCGCTACGTAGCCTATAGAGATGGATTTTCACTTGTAGCAACGACTTATGGCCGTCACTAAATTGCATTTTTCTTGTAGTGACACCTAAACTCTATTGTTTTGTCACATTTAATAAAAACTAGTTTTTTGGTCAATAAAAATAGTATTTCTTCTTCATCTCTTCCTTTTTGTGTGTGCAAACTCGCAAAAAGCAAAAGTATACCTTTTCCTTCTTATGCTCATCGTGCTGATAAATGCTTTGATTTTTGGGGTGTTTGTCTCCTGTTTTATCTCATGCTCAATACAAATATTTTGTGACATTTATTGATGACTACAGTCGATATACTTGGATTTCTATTCTTAGATCCAAAGTCGAGGTTTTCACCATGTTTAAGATTTTTTTGGCTTATGTTGAGACCCAATTTCAGACCAAGATATCTTGTGCACTAACTCTCTGGCAGGGAGTATCTTTCTCATGGATTTCAGGAGTACCTTCAACAAAATGAGATTATCTCTCAATGCTCTGCCCTTATATGCCTCAATAGAATGGTGTTGTGGAACGGAAGAATCACCATTTGCTTGATGCATGTCACTCGGTCTTTACTTCTTGAAGGCTCTATTCAACCTCAATTTTGGGTTGAACCCTTGTCAATCGTTGTTTTTTATCAATTGACTTCCATCTCATGTTCTTGGGCTTGATTCCCTTTTTCTTTCATTTCTTTAAAGCTCATCCCGATTATCATGATCTTCATCTTTTTGGTTGTGTTTGTTTTGTCCACTTACAACCTTTTGATCGTCATAAACTTGGGGCCCAATATGCCCAATGTGCTTTTTTTGTTATAGTCCTATTCATAAAGGATTTTTGTGTTATGATGTCACTACTCGCTTTTGCATTTTTGGGATCATCAATATTTTTTTCAGTGTCCTTCCATTACTAATGGCTTGTTGCCCTTCCCAATGTTTCTAATGATTCTCATCCTTTAGAACGTTTCAAACCATGTCATGTTTATGTCAAGAACCGACCTATACAACCCCTTCGTGTTGCTTATCTGCCAGGTGAAACTGCCCCGTTAGCATAGCGCCGATCAAGACAGATTATTCATCCACCAGATAGGTATGGATTTTGATGAAATCACATTTAATGCATATTTTAGATGCAATTTTTAGTCAATCTTAATAGAAATATAAGTTTAAAGTGAAAGAAAATATAAAAATACATGTGTTTTGTGTTTAGTTTAGCATTTTATGATTTTGTGAAAATTAGTTAAGAATCTTGTCAATTCATGCATGTTTTCACCTCTAATGAATTATTTTGTAATTGAAAGGAAAAATCAAGAGTTTGGAAGCAAGCAAAGAAGAAAACAAAGGAAATGATTCAATGATTTTACGTTAAAAACCTACTGATTTTATGGTGGAACACATAATGGAATGTCTCCTGATGGCTAACGCACGTTTTTACGGTGAAAGTCTGCTGATTTTACGGTGGCAAACATAATGGATTACCTCCTGCTGAGCAGCGCACGTTTTTACGCTCGAAATCCACCGTAGGCACACTCGGACACCAGGATTAGTATAAATACATGTCAGAAAAAGAATTAATCAGTCTTGGAGCACCAATCCTTCACCACGGATCCAATCTTTGTGACATTTTCTTCTTCTTCTTCTTCTTCTTCTTCTTCTTCTTCCGCTACAAGAAATTTGCTATTTAGCGACGGCCTTGTAGCGACGGCCACGACACCGTCACTATTAGCGTCGACCAGGCCGACGCAACGACCGATGCTAAAGACATCAACGTTGAAAAAAATATTTTTTAATTTTTTTATGTAGCGACGGCTCTGGCCGACGCTAAAGGTATAATAATTTTTTTTTTAATTTTTTTATTTAGCATCGGCCAGACTTCCAGACTGTCGCTAAAGGCCGTCGCTAAAGGAAATCTTTTTTTAGCGTCGGCCTTCGTAAAGTTAGTGTTGGCATGACCGTCACTAATTTTTTGTTATTTTTTCACTATATATATATATAATATTTTGCGCTATATATTCTAAGAAACAAACTTGGCGTAACGGTAATGCTCCTTCTTTGTATCATGCAGGTTGTGGGTTCAATTCTCACAATTGATAAATCTGCGAAGGAAGGATTATTTTTTAGAAAATATTTAGTGACGACCATGGCTGTCGCTATGTAGTGACATCCATTGGTCGTCGCTATTTAGTGATGGCCATGGGTGTCGCTAGCCAGCCATGGTCGTCGCTATGTAGTGACGAACGCTACATAGCATCGACCATAAAATGTCGTCGCTATTGGATTAACGACGAGGATTTTATCGACGGCTGGTTGACCGCCGCTAATTATGAAATAACGACGATTTTTCCCCTATAGCGACAACTTTTTGCCGTCGCTAAAAACCAATTTTCTTGTAGTGTTCTTCTTTTATTTCTTTCATCATGTGTAGCTAAAATCTTGTAATTTGGGGATGAGGAATCCCAATCAACACTTGTAATTCAGATTTGCACCTTAATTCAAGTTGATTTTTGTGTTTTGATTGTTTATCTCTGTTCTTAATGCTTCTATGAACTGGACACTTGTAGTTGATGTTAGATTCCTCTTGACTATTTGAAGATTGCTTTAGGAGATGGATTTGGGATAAACATGATTGGAGATACTCTAGGGATAGAGATTAACAATTGTGAGATCATTAAGACTCTTGAACCTAATGCTTTATTTACAATAGTGAGTTGATCTTCAAACACATTTCTACAACTTGGATTAGAGTGAGAATTTGGATTACATTGGTGGAGATTGAGTGAACTCATACCCTAACACTTTTTGTTAAATGTTAATCCTTGTTAATCATTCTTCTAATCCTCTGTTCTCTCCTTAGAATTGTTTACTTTTGTCAATTTAATTTTCTTCAATTTTGTTCAATCTAAATTGTGCATTTTACTTCAATTCATTGTAACCACAACTTCAATTTCGTTCAACTAGTTATAATCTGTGTGAATTGGTACTTGAATTCTCATTCCTCGTGGGATGATACTCTTACTTTCATTATATTACTTGTTACGATTTGATGCACTTGCCGAGTGAGCATAAAGTTTTTGGCACCATTGCCGGGGAATGGTTGATTCAATATCATAGTAACAAAGAATTTTCTAGATTAGATACACAAACTGTTTTACTTCATTTCTTCTTATTCCATTTGTTTTCTATTGACTTAATTATGAAAATTTCTTTCTCTTTGTGTGCAAGGAAAAACTAAACAGAAATTTGTATTAGTTATTGTTTGATCATGGATCATTACCTATTTGAGGAAGTATTCGCTTAAAATGAACTCCTTTTACAACAGCTAGATGCACCGCATCAAAAATTGGATAATCTATAATCAAGAGGTAGAAAGACAACTATAGTGGTTTGTGATTTTTGTCAAGGAAACCACCTCAATGGGGATTGTGATATAGATGATGTCGTAAACTTCCTTGAGATATGCACGAAGGTAGCAAACTATAATGGTTTATGATTTTTGTCAAGGAAGCCACCTCAATGGGGATTGTGATATTGATGACGTCGTAAACTTCCTTGAGAATGCACGAAGGCAGCAAATTATATTGGTTTGTGATTTTATCCAAGGAAATCACCCGAATGGGGATTGTGTTATAGATGGCGTCGTAAACTTCCTTAAGAATGCTCGAAGGCGGCAAAATTTGGACCCTTATCCACTCTACCACCAGGAAGAAAATGAATATAATCATATAGTAGAATATGGCAACCAACTTTCCAACCAATTGACATGAAATATTCAGATGATAGTGATGAATCTTTTAGGGAAGATTTAGAAGTTGAGGAATGTTTTCCAAATTTAGAAGTGAAACAAATTGACTTATTTGTAAACCTGTTAAAAGAAGAGCTGCAAAAGGAGGAGGAAAAGCAAGACAAGCCAAAGATTGAGCTTGAGCCTCCACCCTCTTGTATGAAATATGATTTTCTTGAAGAGGGAGATGCAAATATAAAGCTTATCAATAGTGGTCTGTCAAAAACAAATGAAGAGAATTTGTTAAGAGTGATTGAAGATCTTAAGACAGTAATTGGGTGGACAAATTTTGATTTGAAGATTAAAGTTGAAAAAGAAAATAGTCCAAGGCATGTTAAAGAAAACAATCATGAAAAGAATGAAGAGATTAAGCAAGATTTGATAGATGTGAATTCACCATGGGTAAGTGGAGAGATACAGGACAAGGATCAATGTCAAGTTTATGCAAAAAAAAGTATCACAATGTTAAAGAAGAGAAGCACTTAACATAGATTCCTCATGTGCATGGTTAGGCAGATATTGGATTTGGGATAAACAACATGATTGGAGATACTCTAGGGATAGAGATTAACAATTGTGAGATCATAGAGACTTTAAGGAATTAGGGTTATCAATTAGGGAAAATAGTGTTGAGTTAAGGAATTAACCTTCATTTACAATAGTGAGTTGATCTTCAAACACATTTCTACAACTTAGATTAGAGTGAGAATTTGGATTACATTCGTGGAGATTGAGTGAACTCATACCCTAACACTTTTTTTTGAATTGTTAATCCTTGTTAATCGTTCTTTTGATCCTCTGTTCTCTCCTAAGAATTGTTTACCTTAGTCAATTGTTCTTCAATTTTGTTCAATCTAAATTCTACATTTTACTTCAATTCATTGTAACAACAACTTTAATTTCGTTCAACTAGTTACAATTTGTGTGAATTGGTACTTGAATTCTCATTCTTCATGGGACGATACTTTTATTTTCATTATATCACTTGTTATGATTCGGTGCACTTGCCGACTGAGTATCAAGTTTCATTATATTACTTGTTACTCTTTATATTTTCTTCAAATGTTTTTATTGAAGAAAGAAATGTTGAGCCAATGATCATCACTCATGGTCTATTAAGAACAAATGAAGAGAAATTGTTGAGAGTGATTGGAGATCACAAGATAGCATCTGGATGGGTAATCTCTGATTTAGAGGTTAAAGATGAAAGTTCAAAGTTGAATATCCTACAAGTTAAGCATCTTAAACTATCATGGTTATTTGGAAGAAGGCACCAAAGGAAGCATTTGAAGATTTTTTATGGAGGAATAAGATAGAACGCAGTAAAAGAAAAGGGAGTAAAATTCCCCTCTTTGTTTCGTCCACCTTGAAAAGGGAAGCTTGAGTCAAGTTAGTGACGTTAAAGAAACGCTTTATGGGAGGCAACCCATACATCGTTGACTATTTTGCATAATTTTGTTCATCCTTTAGTATAGATAGTTTAGTTCATGGTGACTAATATTGTTTAAGATTGATGCAAGTTTGAAGTGAGTGATTCCCAAAACATGAGTGATATGAATGAGTTTTCTTACTTTAATTGCTTAGTTTTAACTTGCAACTCAATAAATTGATATGGTTTCTCACTTGTTAATTTCTGTGTAGCAGTGTAAAGACGGTGAAAAATGAGCGTAGCTACATTTCACTACTGGTAGCCTCTGTGTATGAGCGTAAAATCAGTGGAAACACAACGTAGCTACATTGAGCTACTGGAAGTTCCTGGAAGGGAGTGTAAAATCAGTGAAAAGGGGAGCGTAGTCATGTTGAGCTACTGGAAGGGTTCTGAGTATCAATGTAAAATCATTCAAATTTTATCGTATTTTTGTGTCATTTTTGAAAAAAAAAAAGGAGTTGAAATGAAAAAAAAAAGGAAAAAAAAAACAAACTAGGATCCTTATTCAGATTTCTTCCAATCTTCAATCACTTGAAGCCAACACAGATCGATACCCTCTTCTCTCTCATTCTACAATAGACTCAGTTTTGTGCATTTCGTCGTCTCCACTGTCCACCGCACATCTCTGCTTTGTACGCGAAACCACCACCACTATGTGTAAGCGGCGGCGTCTTCCGTTCGTAAAACCATCACTGTTTTCGCCACCGCCGTTTATGTGTGAAGTCGTATTCTATTCGAAACCACTGTCCGCTGAACGTCTCCTGTGGTAATGTGCGCCACCACCTTTTTGCTATCCACTGCGTGCCTCTTTCTGTAATGTGTGCGACGCATTCTCTCTGTTCGAAGCCATGTCCGTCACGCCGCAATCTCCTAGTGTTCTTCTTTGTTATGTAGAATTTCCATATCTCTTTGCAGGATTGTTTCACACGGATGGTACACGTGTTCACACAAGGGGAGGGACTCTCTTCACTCTTCTCACAGGGAGTGTTCTCTCCCAATAATTTCTTTGTTCATGTTTTCTACATCCTACAACTGATTGTATGTCTTGGGATTTAACTTCTAAGATTTTTTTTATTGGACTGTTAGTTAGGATCTCTTACCATTGGATTCCACATTTTATGTAAATCTCTGCAGCATTATCCTTTTTTTCTCTAGGATAGTTATGGATTGTACTGATTGGATTATGTCATTTGTTGATAATATCTTGTGCAATAGATGCATTCTTTTGCCTTGCATAGTTGGGATTTTGGTGATGAGTAATTGGGGGAAATGACTTAGACCTATGATCATGAATTGTAAGCATTTGGACTTTCTACCTTATTGCTTGCCATTATGGATTCTCACTCTAGAACATGCCCTGTTTCTCCTTGAAGTTGCATTTTTCTTGTAAGAGTGAAAAAGTGATTGAGGCATTTTTTTGTGTTTAAATAACTAGTAGCCAAATAGCTTACCTACAATGACCCCTTGTTTCACCCTATGTGCCTTTAACCCTTCTTTGTTCTAACCACATTACAAGCCACAGAAAAAAAACCATTATGTCCCTAATCATAGCAATTAAGGAAAATTGGTTTGTCCAAGGTATGTGTCTTGGACAAGCTTGGGGTTGCTTGAGGACAAGCAACATCTTAAAGTTTAGGATGAGAATCATGAGCTACTAGCTACTAAAAAAATAAATGAAACAATAAATGGATAAAAAAGAGGATAAAAGAAAAGAAATCTGAAATTGTTAAAAAAAAGTGCAAATAAAAAAAGAAGGTTGAGAAAGACAAAGAAAAAGCAAAAGCAAATCAAAATAGAAAAGACAAAAAAAAATCAGTAGCTCAAGGTTTTGTAAAATTGGGAATTTCATTGTATTCTTGTGCATTCTCATACCCCAATTTTCTTTTAATTTCTATGGTTTAACCTCATATCCTCTTAAACCTACCATTCCTTAACCTTGGCCAAGTTACAACCCATTGAAGTCCTCATGATGTTGTGCTTGCAAGTAAATGGGCAATGGATATTTGAGAATAAGATCAAGCCTATGGTAGTGTGGTCTATAATTGGTAAAAATTGAGTGAAACACTAACCTTGAAACACTTGAGATTATAGTGAAACAGTTTGATTGGAGAGTGGTTGTAAGTTTAGTTCATTCTTCCCTAACAAAATTCACCAAGGTTCTTGACTTTGAAATGATATTAGTTTGTTTGCTTGAGTACTTGTGTGTTATCCTGCAAATGTTTAATCCTTGAAAGTACATACTCTGGCTGTTCTATTGAAATGAGAGATAAAGTTGAATTGAGATTTGGATCAATTTGAATTCATGGTTTGAGATGTTGAGAGAGAGAGATTGACTTGATTGAATTGAGTTTCACCACTTATATCATGATTTTGTTTGCTTGAGAACAAGCAAATACATAAAGTTTGGGGTGGTGATGAAATCACATTTAATGCATATTTTAGATGCAATTTTCAGTTAATCTTAATAGAAATATAAGTTTAAAGTGAAAGAAAATATAAAAATACATGTGTTTTGTGTTTAGTTTAGCATTTTAGGATTTTGTGAAAATTAGTTAAGAATCTTGTCAATTCATGCATGTTTTTACCTCCAATGATTTTTTTTTTTGTAATTGAAAGGAAAAATCAAGAGTTTGGAAGCAAGCAATGAAGTAAACAAAGGAAAGGATTCAATGATTTTACGTTGAAAACCCACTGATTTTACAGTGGAACACATAATGGAATGTCTCCTGATGGCTAGTGCACGTTTTTATGGTGAAAGTTTGCTGATTTTACAGTGGCAAACAGAATGGATTACCTCCTTCTGAGCAGGGCGTTTTACGCTCGAAATCCACCGTAGGCACGCTCGGACACCAGAATTCGTTTAAATACATGTCAGAAACATAATTAATCAGTTTTGGACGATTCATTTCACTTCTCTCTGACTTTTCTCTCTGGATTGGGGCTTAGGGTTGTGGAAGCAAGTCTTGGAGCACCAATCCTTCACCATGGATCCAATCTTTGTGACATTTTCTTCTTCTTCTTCTTCTTCTTCTTCTTCTTCTTCTTCTTCTCTTATTTCTATCATCATGTGTAGCTAAATTCTTGTAGTTAGGAGATGAGGAATCCCAATCAACACTTGTAATTCAGGTTTGCACCTTAATTCAAGTTGATTTTCTTATTTTGATTGTTTATCTCTGTTCTTAATGCTTCTATGAACTGGCCACTTGTAGTTGATGTTAGATTCCTCTTGACAATTGGAAGATTGCTTTCGGAATTGGATTTGGGATAAACAACATGATTGTAGATACTCTAGGGATAGATATTAACAATTGTGAGATGATTAAGACTCTTGAACCTAATGCTTTTCTTAATTGAGGATTTCTAAGGAATTAGGGTTATCAATTAGGGAAAAGAGTGTTGAGTTAAAGAATTAACCTTCATTTTCAATAGTGAGTTGATCTTCAAATACATTTCTACAACTTGGATTAGAGTGAGAATTTGGATTACATTGGTGGAGATTGAGTGAACTCATTCCCTAACACTTTTTATGAATTGTTAATCCTTGTTAATCATTCTTCTAATCCTTTGTTCTCTCCTTAAAATTGTTTACTTTAGTCAATTATTCTTCAAATTTGTTCAATCTAAATTTTGCATTTTACTTCAATTCATTGTAACCACAACTTCAATTTTGTTCAACTAGTTACAATCTGTGTGAATTGATACTTGAATTCTCATTCCTCGTGGGGTGATACTCTTAATTTCATAATATTACATGTTACGATTCGGTGCACTTGCCGAGTGAGCATCAGATTTGGGCCTATTTCTCCTACTTCTACTCTATCTGGAATATCAATTCCTACATGGTATTCACAGGAAGTTAAGGACGCCCGTTGGGTGACAACAATGCAAAATGAGCTCCAAGTCTTGCAGGGGAATTTCACACAGGTCATTATTCCTTGCCCACCCGCGGTGTTAAGCCCTTTGGGTGCAAATGTGTGTATTCTGTTAAGTTTAATTCAGACGGCTCTCTTAATGGTTATAAGGCCCGGTTGGTCGCTTTAGGTAACAAACAAAAATATGGGGTGGTTATGAAGAGACTGTTGCACCGGTTGCAAAAATGACTTCCATCAGAACAATTCTTTCTCGTGCTGCCTCTTAAGGATGGCTACTTCATCAAATGGATGTGAAGAATGTCTTCCTTCATGGTGACCTGGTCATAGAAGATATTTACATGATTCCACCTCAGGGCTTGTTTTCCTTTTCTAATAGCGTGTGCAAGCTCAAACGCTCTTTATATGGCTTCTGATAGGCTCCTTGACATGGTTTGGGAAGTTTCAGTTAACTCTTCTTGGATTCTCCTTTGCTCAAAATCAATATGATTCCTCTTTATTCATTGATCATATGACAACTGGTATTGTTCTTCTTCTTTATTTATGTTGATGATATGGTAATTACGGGTTCTGATCATGAATCCATCCAACACTTTAAAGAGCGGCTCAAGGCCTCTTTTCACATGAAAGACCTAGGTTCTCTTCATTATTTCTCAGGTCTCAAGGTTTATATGGACTCCGAAGGTGTCTTTCTCCATCAACATTAGTATGTTGAAGACTTGATTTCTTTAGCAGGTCTGCACTCTGCTGCCCCGGTGGATACTCCTCTTAAGGTAAATGTCAAATATCACTATGATGAGGGCCATCTTCTATCAGATGCTTTATTATATCCTCAGTGGGTAGGTAGTCTTAATTATCTGACTATCACTCGCCTTGACATCGCGTTCACAATTCAAAAGGTGAGTCAATTTATGCACACTCCACATCATCATCATTTGGCTGTTGTTCGTCAAATTATTTGTTATTTGAAAGGCACTTCCACTCAGATTATTCTGTAAGTACTTGTTTGGATGAAGAATTTTAGAATTTCCAAAATTATGATAGGAAATGTTGAGTGAATTGTTAAGTATGAGAGGAATTGTAAATGATAATCTAAAAAATTAAACATAACAGAAAAATGTTGAAATTCTCTCTTAATGTATCATTTGAAAATTATCTATATTTGTCATAAAAATCTCTTCTATTTGTCATTTAAAATTCTTTATTTACTATTCTAACACATGAAATTTTATATTTTCAAATTACTTTATGCAAACACATGGTTATTAAAGTTATAGTTTTCTTCTTAATGGTTATTATATATAGTAACGTGTATGGCTTGGTTTAAAAAAGGACCAGCTTCAAATTTTTAAAAGATAAAATTTTCATTGATATGTTAGAAAAACATACATAAATAATTGTATACTTTAATTTTTTTAATTATAAAAATAAATTTTAATTAGTTTAGGTCATAAACTTTTAATACAAATATTTTTTACATATTTCTTAAGTGTTATTTAGATAAAAATTGTAATAATACATATTATTTCGGTCTTGAATATAAGGGAAATTAAAGTTAACTAATTCAAACTAATTAAAAATATTAGTTGAGCTCATTAACTTTTCTCAAACTCACATAAAAGGTGAACTGCATCTCCTAAATTATATCCTTCCTAATATTTACTGTAAAGAAGATCATTAGAAATGACATTTAAATTAAATAAAGGTATTGTGCGGATACTAGCATTTAATGGGGAGAAGATAGTTAGATTTTGTTTATATTTGAGACCAACAAAATTAATTTTGAGTTGCTTATATTTGAGACCGGCAGGAGTAAATGATAATATAATTAAATATTGGATATACAAATTAAACTAGGGTTGCACATGGGTTGGATTTGCACTACTTTTGGACCCAACCCGAACAATTCGGGTTGTGTTGGGTCAGTTTTGCAATTTTTCTTTTATGGAACCAACCCCCAACCTAAACCGATCAATGTTGGATTGGGTTGGGTGATCGGGTCATGATAATTAAAAATTACAAAAAAAAATAAATTTATAGAAACTGGTTATATTTTATCACTGTTTGGACTTCATAAATCATATAAACTCGTATTTCCATGATTTTGACACTCTGGCTATATAACTATTTCAAAAATTTTATAAATCAAAACTAGAAAAAATATGACATACACTTTCCACACACAATTTAATTCAAGTATTTAGTACAATGCAGCAAAGAGATGTCCCGAATAAGATATTCCATAGCCATAAAAGTCTCCATCTCTCAAATTAACAAACTATTAATTGTTCTGTTATGGCACCAATTTTTAATTTTATTTTATTTAATGTTACTAAATTTAATTTAGATAAGATAATTATTAATAATATAATAGTTTTTATATGGGAGGTTAGGTTGGGTACATCGAGTTGTACTTACCTAGACCCGCTACCCAACCCAAACCGGTCAGGTTCATGCTTACCCAACCCAAACAGACCCAATGACCCTACCTAACCCACCAAATAATGGTTGGGTTGGGTTGGGTTGATCGAGTCGGTTGGACCCATGTGCAGCCCTAAATTAAACAGAAAAATTTAAACATGAATTATTACATGAGTCATTCCATACACTTGAGACACTATTCTTAGAATTTATATAAAATTTGATGATTTTTCTCTTCAAATTATAATTATTGTGAATTTTTTGCTGAAAAAAAGGGGAAAATAAAACAAAAAATACTTGTGATGAAAATTTTGGGAAATTTTATTTTAATGAACCTTTATTTAGGTGTACCAAATGAAACCTCAAACCCTTTTTTGTCATATATAATAAAGTCTTAGATTAGAAGATAAGGTTTCATAACCCTAAATTCTAACTATTTCAAAAAAACAAAAGATAGTTTTATGAAAATACTTTCCCAATATGAATTGTGCCAAGGGTCGTTCCATACACTTGATGCACTATCCTTAGACTCCAATTGAAATTTCGTAATTTTTTCTCCACATATTATAATTATAATGAATTATTTACTAAAAACTAAAAAAAATAACACGTGTGGTTAAAAAAACTGAAAAAAAAAAAAAACATGTTGACCAAACTTGTTATGTCCTAAGTGAATCTCATACCATTTTCTATCACATGATTACCTGCCTTTGATAACCAACGACCAAACTTTTCACTAGAAAATTGTAACATTAAAAAGATATGATCACAGAGTCTTCCAAACCAGGGATTGTTATACATGACTCATTTCACACACTTGAGACATCGTCCTAATTAGGTTTCCGTTCAAGTTTCATGATTTTTCACCACATATTATAATTATAGTGAATTATTTACTAAAAAGATAGAGAAAAATAAAATAAATCAAATATGGTAAAAAAAATAAAGAAAAATCATTTTAACCAACCTTATGGTATCCCAAATGAACCCAATATTGTTTTTTTTTTGTCATGCTCAAATGTCTTTGATGGCTAAAGATCATTTTTTTACTATAAAATGTAACTATAAAAGCACATGATCATAGTGTCTTCCCCATCATTGATTGTTCCACGAGTCAGTTCACTTACTTGGGAAACCACTTTTAGGCTACACATCAAATTTCATGATATTTCTCCACATATTGTAATTATAGTGAATTATTTATTGAAAAAATAATGAAAAATCAAATAAAAAAGCACACAGTAAAAATTTGGGAAAAATCATTTTAACCGACCTTGTGGTGTCTCAAATGAACTTCATACCTTTCTTGGTCATGATCAAATGTCTTTAATGGCCAATCACCACACTTTTTTATTACAAAAATTTAGCATTAAGAGCACGTAATCATAGTGCCTTCCTAATCATGGATTATTGCATGAGTCATTACTCACACTTAGGGCATTGTGCTTAAGCTTCAAATCAATATATGTGTTTTTTCTCCATAAATTGTAATTATAGTGAATTATTTATTGAAAAATAAAATAAAATAAAACATGTGCTGAAAAAATTAGGAAAATAATTTTTACCAACCTCATGGTGTCACAGATGAACCTGATACACTTTTTTTAAACATGATCAAGTCTTGTTCATGAGAAGGTTGTTTGGAGACAAAAAGCAGAACATAAGGTTTCCAATAAACGTTAGTTACATTTCTTTATGTTATTTGTACCAGTGACTGGTTTATGGATGAGTGCTCTTGGAGTAGTCGGTCTGGCCCTGAACCTACATGCCAATGATTTCGTTTCTCAAGAAATCCGCGCAGCGGAAGATCCTGAATTTGAGACTTTCTACACCAAAAATATTCTCTTAAATGAAGATATTCGTGCGTGGATGGCAGCTCAAGATCAGCCTCATGAAAACCTTATATATATTCCCTGAGGAGGTTCTACCACGTGGAAACGCTCTTTAATGGAACTTTAGCTTAACTGGTCGTGACCAAGAAACTACCGGTTTTGAAACTCATATAAACTCTAACTTTTTGAAAATCAAAAGATAGTTCTATAAAAATACTTTCTCAAACATGAATTATTTCATAAGTCATTCCATTCACTTGGATCTTGTCCATAGGTTCAAGATCAAATTTCATTGTTTTTCTCCTTATATTATAATTATAATGAAGGATTAAATATGTTTTTAGTCTCTGAATTATGACCCGAATTTGGTTTTAGTCCCCAGAGTTTAAAACTGTTGGTTTGAGTCCCTTATGTTTTGAAATCATGTAAGTTTAGTCCCTCCCCTTAACACCGTTAACTTTGATATTGACGTGGCAAAAAAATTTCTATGTCAATCTGTCTAATCACCTTTAATGAAAATGATTTGGCAATTGATAGACACATACTAGGGTTTCTTAATATAATATTTATAATTTCAATACAGTAAATGGTAATTGTAATTTCTATTTTAAATTAATTATTTCATTACATTTAATAAAACCCTAAATGAAATTTAACTGGATAAGCTGACACAGAAATTTGTTTGCCACGTCAGCCTAAAAGTTAACAGTGTTAAAAGGAGAGACTAAACTTACGTGATTTCAGAACATAAGGGACCCAAACCAATGATTTTAAACTTTATGGACTAAAACCAAATTCGGGTCATAATTCAGTGACTGAAAACATATTTAACCCTTATAATGAATTATTTATCAAAAAAATAGAGAAAAATAAAAAAAATACATGAGGTAAAAAATTTGGTAAAATTTATTTTAACCAACTCCGTGGTGTCCCAAGTGTGCAGAATGACTCATGTATCAGTCTATGATTGGGAAGACACTATGTTCATGTGCTCTCAGGGCTTTACCTAACAATCACTCTCGACTCGAGAGTTAAACCTACAACTATGTCTAAGGGGGACCATTCCTGGTCAAAGACAAAATAAAAATTGATGATTCATTGCGTGAAATTATTTAGCGGGTAAACAAAACATAGCATCTACAAAATTCATGTGAAACTTTGAGTGAGTTCATCCAAAAATTTTGCATTTACAATTATTATTTTTGAAATATTTTCCATATATTTTTTTATTTTAAAAAGGCAATTGCAATAAATATTTACAAGATTTACCTAACAAAAAAGACAATTGCAATAAATATTGACAATTTTTTTATTTGGTAACGGAAATGTAGGGTGAAGGGATGGAAGGCAGGAAAAGCCTCCGGGCTCAAGAAACACTTAGAAAAGGGGACGAGTGGGGTTTTGAACCTGCGACCTGTCAGATGCAAGACCATATCTTGCTCTACTCGAACAACCCCTGGAGTTATATTGACAATTTTTTTTTATTTCCATTTTCTACTAGTTCAAAACATATAAGCTAATAATTCCTCAAGAGTGCCACAACACAAATCAATTTTAGAGGCCACGTTTCAATTTATCATTTTTTCCAATCATTTATCACTTAATCTGAATTTGTTAAATTCAAAAGAAATTAAGTAAGATTGACAAAAAAAAAAACCAAAGTGGGAAATTGGTACGACTTCTTCTTTCTACTGGTGTTAGGGCATGTAGAGTAGGGGTGTTCAAATCCAATACAATCCAATTGGAATCGCAACAACCGATCCAAAAAACTGTAAACCAAAATAACCGCAAACCACAAAAAAATCAAATTTTTTTATTGGATTGGATTTCGAATTTGCATGTGAGAACCAATCCAATCCAAACCGATCCAAAGTTCATTTTGATATAATATCATTATTGATATTATTTTTCTGTGATGATGTAAAAAAATTATTATTGTGCAACTATATTTAACTAATAACATTCAATCATGGGATTGGAAGCCATCAAGTAATTTGTATGTTATAGGATAGGATAAGATAATTGCATGTTTTTATCATATTGGGTTTACCATAAGCGAATACTGTTATATGGACAATGGAATTGGGATCCACTTTCATATCTAATTAAGTATTTAAAGTTACAACTTATTTGTTTTGTTAAGACAAACTCACTCCTAAGGTTTTTAATGTAGTCAAATCATTAAGTTAAGACGATCACAAAAGCAAAGACTGAGATGCATCTTGTTATTTACTGACTGTGTGCTCAAGTTGTGGCAAAATCCCTAGACTTTGAAATTGTAGGTAACATTCAGACAAGAAAACTCAAAAGACTACTCTTGAGATATAAAGCAATAAAAGTCAGAAGCAAGGATTGCCAAAGGAAAGACTAAAACAAAAGATGCTGAGCAAAGATGAGATCCAAAGACAGCTTGAGACGCAAACTCAGACTCAGATGCAGACTCAGACTGAGACTTAGACTCAAACTCAACTTGAGACATACACTCAGACACACTACTTAGTTGCAGTCAAAGAGACTCAGATGCAAGGCTACAAAGAAGGATCAAGATACAGATAAGAGATCAAGTCTAAGACAAGGACTCAGATGCAAGAACTGCCAAGGATTGAGACTCAGACTCAGCTTAAGAACGCAAGACACAATAGTCAACAAGAGTCAAAGCAAGGACACTGCACATGATGACATAAAGTAGTTGCACAGTACCTTTTGGCAGAAGACCTTCTCTCTCCTTCAACGGCTCTTAACGACCACATAACGACCAGTTTTCCATTTGAAATAAATGACAGAGACCAACAGTGAAAAGTGAGAGACTACGCTGCATATTGAATACCTTCTTCATCTCATCTTAGATCTCAAGTCCAAATCTAAAGTCTATCTCATCTCGGATCCCATCTTAACTTGAGATCAACTAGTAGTCTTACTCATTCTCTCTCTCTTAGACCTTAAATTTCTATCCTTGTAAGAGAGAAGATATACCTAGCTATACTCACTGTCTATTCATACTTTGTATGTTATAAGCTAGATTTATCAATATTCCTCAAACCCTTGTAACCAGTCTCAGCTGAGATAGGAAAAAGCCTAGTCTCAGTGTGAGTGAAAGCGTCCTGAAGAGGCTATAAGAATACTTGTAACTCAACCAAGGTGGGAGTGCCTAAGCTTGGTGTGAGAGACGTCCTGAAGAGGCTATAAGAATACTTGTAAATTCACGAGACTGTCAATAGTGAAAATCTCACACGTTGTGAGGACTGGACGTAGCCCAAGGTGTGGATGAACCGAGATAAGATTAGTGTGCATTTCTTTTCCCTATCTCTTTATTTACATTGCACAGCTTATATCTGAAATTTAATTAAAAAATTAAATTAACTCCATTCAGAAGAAATCAAGTTCATTTTTTAAAACCAAGAATTTGTCTCTTTAAAAATTACTGATATTGAACTTGAGACAACATCTCAACCTAATCCATCTGAGCATCCAAGTTATCTAACTTGAGAACGCGTCTCAGTGTGAGTTTAAGTTTGTGCTTTCAGGAACAAAATTTTTAAAGTCTCTATTCAACCCCCCTTCTAGAGACATCCAACCAACTTCATGTTTAAGAAACATTAAAAATTTGGAAAAGCATAACTTTTTGGCTTTAAATTTGTAAATGATTAATGATTTCAGAAACTAGTAATGATGTCATAATTGTGTTTTTATAACTTCATTTTTTAGTTTATTTGAGAAACCGAAACCCAATCCAATCCAAACCGATTAAAATTGGATTGGATTGGATTAGATTTGGAAAAAAAATCAAAACCAATTAGATGATTAAATGAGTAAATCAAAGTTATTGGATTAGATTATTTTTCTCTCAAAACCAATCTAATCCAATCCACGAACACCCTAATGTAGAGCTTGTGTTTTTCTTTCATGCTTTCTGTTGAGTCTAAAAAATGTTATTAAGAAATTAATAATTTTTTAAGTTTCATAACCCTGAGTTTTAATGATTAACAAATTTGGTTAAGAAGGAACCGATTCTCTTAAAGGTTTTTTTTCTGTGTTTCAGCAACCTTCTGAAGGAGCAACTCTCTGAAGTTACGCAACCCTCTAATGTGGTGCAACCTTCTGAAGTGAAGGAACCTGCTAAAGGATCAGGTCCTGTTGAAGCCTGTGAACCTTTTGAAGTCAAGAAACGTCATATTGAAAATTGTATCTTCTTGGAAATAAGTTTCTCAGATGATCCCTTTTTGAAGACTCAAGTCTTTCATAGTTTTCTGCCAGCTGTCTGCACACCTCTCTTTCTGGTAAGGCAAATCAGAAACCTTTTGGTATATTTCAAATCATTGTTCACCGAAAAGGTAGTTCCTGGTGCAAAAGTACCTTTGCTCAGAAAAGTAGAGTCAGCGCTGTTGTCACCTACTCCTGTTGTGCCTGCTGATACAAGTTATCAGATGTTTGTGTCTCAATGGGAAGAAGGCTATTTCACAACAGGATACGTGAACTTGCTGAAGTGCTGCAACACTCTTTCTGTGAAATATTTTCATTCATTTCATTTGTATGCAACTTTCATATCCTGAGTAATAATCAGTAGCTTGTACATCTTACCCAGTTTAGGCTTTAAACTTGTGTAGTTTAAAAGCTTAAGCAATCTCTTTTTATAAACAGTTTTCTGTTTGAGCCTGAAGAGGCTTGTTGTTTAAACAATACTTGGTTTAGAGTCTGGAGAGGCTTGACTGTAAAAGAATACTTGTTGTTGTAGAGCCTAAAGAGGCTGGACTGTAAAAGAATACTTGTATCTGATCAGATAGTGGAAAATCCGTAGCTGTTTGGCTTTGGGACTGGACGTAGCTCAGAGTGGAAGTGGGTGAACCAGTATAAATCTTTGGCTAAGTCTTCTTTTACCCTTATCTCTTTATTTTTGGTTTATACTAACTTGGAGGGTTCTGAGTACATTGTTTTATAACGTTGAAACTGAAAATCAAACTAAACATATTGAAAAAAAAGTTTACAAAACCGTTTTGTTGGACCTGCTGAAGTTACTTCAGCAAGTATTAAACTCTCGGTTTGAGCAAGTTGCTAAAACTTCCTTTATGAAAAGTAGTTTGTTAAAGGTTTTCCAAAATCAGTTTAAAAATTATAAAACACTATTCAACCCCCTTCTAATGTTTCTTGTGGTTTCTACACTTTCTTCTTTGTCTCTATTGAGTCTAAGACTTAGTCTGAGCATTCAAACTTAACTTAAGACTCAGTATCATTAGGTTTTAATGATTAACAAATAAGATCATATTAAATCAGGTGCTACTAAGAAAGGTATTATTTTGTAGATTGTGTCTCAAGTTGAAGTATTCATCTGAAGTGTAGAAGAACAAATGCAGAATCAGAAGTAGAAGAACAAATGCAGAATCAGAAGAAGAAGGACAAATGTGAATCAGAAGATGAAGTGAAGCACTGAATCTGAAGAGAAGTAAAGACTTGATCATCTGAAGCATCTTTTCATCATCTGAAGACTTGAAGACGAACTGAAGATCTGAAGACAATTTGAAGACTTGAAGAAGCATTGAAGATATGAAAACAATTTGAAGACTCGAAGACAAACTGAAGACTTAATCCTATCTGAAGTATATTCATCATCTGAAGACCTAAAGACGATCTGAAAACGTGAAGACAAACTGAAGCCTTATCTATCATCTGAATAAATTATTCATCATCTGAAGAGTAACTATCATCTGAAGATTTGAAGCTGATAAAAAAGCACTCTGTATATCTAAAGGTTGTACCAAGGAATGAATTACTGAAGACGTTGTTAAGTGTGAAGTACACTCTACCCAATGAACTACACTTATTTCAACACAAAGGTTAGACATGATTTTCAACCTCGATCAAAAGTCTTGCACAAATAAGGAAATTCTGCAACGCCTGCCGCACCTGCATCAAAAAAGTATTGTGTGCGCAGACCTGCTGCACCTACTGCTGATCAGAACGTTTCAGAAGACTGAACAAGAAAGTGACAAGAGAGCTATTTGAACTAAGTCTATTAAATTCAACATCTTTATCTATCTGAATCACAGAGGAATAAGAAGAGACAAAGAAGAACAAAGTTGCCATCATCTGAAGAATAGAAGAAGCAACTTTTGCTAAAAGAGAGGAACTTCCTGAAAGCGTTCTTAGTGTGAAGAACTAAGAAATGCTTGAAACAATCATCTGAGATAAGCATATGTTGAAGCTGATGACATCAAGCTGAAACAATGCAACCATCTGAAAGGTCACTGATCGTCTGAAAGTATGCGAAGATCAAAGAATTCAACCTTCTAAACACATACTCACTGAAAAAAAAAAAAGATACTTCAGACTATCTAAAGATATGAAGACTCTAAACTCTGACTACGTGGACTAATCTCAAACTACGAGAAGTCTCAACAAAGGCAAAGACCATGGGTTCAACAGCTAGAATATTGCTCAAACATATCTGTTAAGGAACTCTGTCCAAAAGAGAAAAAAAATGTAAGAAGCTAAGTAGAAAATAAGCTAGCACAAAACAAGCTAAAAGACAAATCTAACGGATACCTCCTCACGCTCACGGAGAAGAAAGGTGAAAGAAAAGAATAAGCAGATAAGAGAGAAAAGGAATATCTACCTGCTAAAGGAAAATCTCTCAAGGTAAAGGAGCTCATCTAAATGTGTCAGAGGTAAGCTATTTGCACACCTATTATGCTTAAGAAGAAGCAACCGTTTAAAAAGTTATTTCACAACGGCTATTTGAGCCAAATCACTTATTCTCAACGATAACCAAACAATCTTTAAACGGATATATTTTATCAGAACAATATAAATAGCCTCAAGAAAGAGTTTGAAGATGTCGAGAAGTCGACCAAAATTTCTCAGTATCACATCCACAAGATGTCGACCAAAAACGGTTGTATTGAAGCTCAAGGCTGAAAATATACCCAAGAAAGAATCGGCTATATAACAAATCCAATATCCTATCAAGCCATCTTTCAAAAGAAGTTATCCATCATACAGAGATGAATTTAAGCCTATTGTAAATCAAACACTTGTATCTCTGTTGTTTCCTTGTACTTAGAATTCATTTCATGTATCCTGAGTTAGACTCAGTAATCCCTCTGTACAAGAAGAATCTGAGTTTATGTTTCTTAGAAACTTAAACTTAGTTTATTGTAAAAACTTTATGTGTCTGAGAGCCTGAAGAGGCTTGGTGGAAGAAAGAATACTTGTTGTTGAGCCTGGAGAGGCTTGTCTGTAAAATAATACTACATATGTTGCCTGGAGAGGCAGTTGAAAACAAAAGAATACTTGTTATTAAGCCTGAAGAGGTTATGGTAAAAGAATACTTGTATCTGAGTTCAGATAGTGGAAAATCCAGTGGTGGTTTGCCCTGGGACTGGATGTAGCTCACTGGGTTGGTGAGTGAACCAGGATAAATTCTTTGCTAAGTTTTCTTTTCCTTAAACTCTTTTATTTTCAGCTTTGTATTTACGTAGGGAATTGGAAAGTATTTTCATATTAAGCTCTATTTCAACAATTTCAATAAAACAGTTTTTTTAAAGATAAACAAACTTCAAACAATCTCATATCATTTGAAGTATCTCAGAAAATACTTTTGAAGAACCTATGAAATAACTTTCTGAAGTGAGTCTGGACAAGAATTCAGTTCAGAAGTTAGAAATAGACTTCAGACGATCGTTAATCATCTGAAGTAGCTTAGAATTAGTTCTGAAAAGATTTTCTGAAATAATCTTCAGAAGGTAATTTGAGATGTTTTCAGATAACTTAGTTTTAAATAAGAAACTAAATTAATTGGATGTTTATTCAAAACCTTTGAAGTATTGTTAAAAAGCTTATCAACTTTATCTTTCTTATTAAGTCCTTGGAACATCTCACCTTCTTATCTTCCGCATATCTCTGAGTTTAAGTTTTTCATAATAATTTGCCTTAATACATTTGTCATAACTTTCAAGATTTCCAAAATTAGTTAAAAGTTTTAAAACACTATTCAACCCCCCTTCTAGATTTTCCTGTGGTTCTAACAATTGGTATCAGAGCTCACCTTTGGGTTGAGCTTCTAACAAATGCAGAAGGAGTAGATCCTCAGAATATGGAAATCTTATCAGGCTGAAGCAACTCTGAAGATCAAAGGAATGAGAAAAGGAAATATTTTCTTAAAGCTCATTACTCAAGCTACAGAAGCATCTCTCAGAAGAGCGTGATGGGAAATGGAAAGTACACTCATCCCAAGTTACATACTGGTAACATCCTTCCTATCTCAGTTTAGATGTAGTTATTAAACTGCTTTGAAAATTATGAATTGTTATTGAAATTGTTAATGCATGATTGACTTAATATGTGTGAAAACCATTTATTGTATTTAATTTAAATCTATCGTGTGTTAAGTAGTTGAAGAGTCTTTAGTTTTTAAATCATTTTCTCAGAAATTATGATACAGCGCTACGTGAATCAATGGGTCATCAACCGGTTTCTCATAATTGGCACGATGCACAACTCTCCATGTCTGTTCAGTGCATGTAACCGTCCTCATCAATGCTTGAAGCACGCTTTATTGCCTATATATAAGGATTAGAAGATCTGCATGGGAACTACACTTCATCAATCCACAAGAGCAGAATTCTATCTCTTCAAGTCTCTCAACCTCTCAGTTCAACAGTGCTCAATGGCCAACATGTCTGCATCATCAAAAGACTCAAACTCCTCTATGTTTGACGAGAGAATCATCCTCTCAAAGATGGTGTGTCTCTCTGACTTCGACGAGGCTGGTCACAGAATATCTGAGTACTTTGACGCCGTTGGATGGACTCCCTTCTTCAACAACATTTCCTCTTCTTAGCATAAGGAAAGCGTGTTGGAGTTCTGGAACAACTCCAAGGTTGTGTCTGAACCAGGAAGAACTGGAATTAATACAACGGTTCAGGGAAGAACTATTTTTGTTGACACCAATGTGCTGAGCGAAGTGATTGGTGTCCCTGTTAGAGGAGATGACTTCTTTGAGAGATGGGAATCACTGAATGGTGGAATGTTTGTTCTTGATGAAGAATTGTTTGGCAGAAGACTCCTTGCTCCTTATAAGCATTCTCAACTTCTGGATATCCCCATAAGTCTCCTTGTTGTACTGAACTGCTGCATCCTTCCAAAAGGAAGCAATAACTTACTTATCAGTAAGCTAGAAAGGTTTGTGCTGGGTCATCTGTTGATGAAGAGGAGAATCAATTTTCCCTTTGTCCTGCTGTATCAGATGATGTTCAAAGATGCTTTGGGCAATGAGAACCTCTTTCCCCACAACACCCTGATTATGAAAATTTTAATGCACAAGGGCTTTCTTATGGATAGTCTCATCGACCAACCGCCTCCTTACTTCTTCACTCCTGGAATGTACGCTCAGTTAGACCGGACCTTATCTGAAAAAGAAGAAGCTCCAGAGAACCAGGTGGCTATCCCTTCTCTCTTTGCATCCCATGACAAAGGGAAAAGTGTTTCTGTTCATCTGAGTGCTCATGGAAGGTCAAGGATGGTGTTAGGTGCATATCATCTGAAAAGGGTGCACAAGAGGGTGAATCGGCTTGCAAAGAGACTGAAGATAGCTGAGAAGGAATTACAAGAGCTGAAATCAGAAAAGGATAATGCACATGCCAATGAGGACCCATCTGTTGATGGTCATTGATTTTGTTTTAGGGTGCCTTGTCATCATCTTATAATTTGTTTTTTCTTTAATAAAATTTTAAACTTTTATTTTGCATTAATCTACAAGTTTCTCTTTATCTGTGTTATTTCATATTTGTGCTCTGTCTATATTATTTGTATGTTCGTTTAAATGTTCCGTTCACATTATGATAATATTCCTCATAAATAAAAATAATTAACTTGCTGAATTATGGTAAAATTAAAATTATTAACTTAAGTTATTTCCTTGATGATTAACAAATTTAAGTAAGTAAAATCAGATACTACTGAAAGGTATTTTTAGTTTGTTTATGTTTCAGAAAAACAGATTTTATAGATAATCCTAAGATGAAGATGGAACATCAGAAGGCAACACCGTCTGAAAGGGTAGATCAAGACAACATCGTCTGAAAGGATGGCTAGTGTGATATCATCCCCATTCTCTGAACCTGTTCAGAAAGTTCTCAATGAACTTACTGAAATTGTGGGCCGGAAATGCTAAGGTGGTTGATACTCTATGCACTAAGCCTACCTCAACTCTTGAGAAGACAATTCTGACTTAGTATCATCCCTATTCTCTGAACCTGTTCAGAAAGTTCTCAATGAACTTACTGAAATTGTGGGTCGGAAATGCTAAGGTGGTTGATACTCTATGCACTAAGCCTACCTCAACTCTTGAGAAGACAATTTTGACTTAGTACCATCCCTATTCTCTGAACCTGTTCAGAAAGTTCTCAATGAACTTACTGAAATTGTGGGTCATAAATGTTGAGGTGATTGATACTCAAGCCATTAAAAGTCTATCTCAATTCTTAAGGATCGAATAATGATGATTGCTGCTTATGAAGAAGAAACGCCTAAAATAAGAAGATCAAAGATCAACAACAAGCTATCTCAGAAGATGGAAAGGACAAAACTGTCTTTGAAGACAAGATTGAGTCTCAGCAGATATACTTCTTCAACCTAACAATCAATAAATATATCTGATGGCAACATTGTTCTATCTTGTGACTTAGAAATCTGTGTATGAAAACTGCATCTTGCTTGTGTAAGAATATCTGTTGAACTCTTGTGTATTTCGTCTTGAAAGAATTCACATTTTTTCTTTGTTTGTGAGTAATTGTTAAAACGTACTTTGTGTCTTTCAGCTAAAACGTTGTTCTCTTTAAAAGACTATTATTTCTTGTATGAAAAGTTTTTCTCTAGATCTTTTAAAAGTTTTTTGGCATGTATTTATGTATCTTTTCTTTACTTTCTTTCAGAAACGCTTTTCAAAAATTTTCTTTATCAACGCTAATGACTTAGTTTCTTACGACTGACAGCCTTTCATCCTTCCAATCAATGATGCACATTTTGGTATTCCCAAGGTCTAAAACTGTCATCATTAACGCTATCCAAGCCCATATGAATCCCGTGAACAACAATCCAAAAGATTCAATCCCTTCACTTCTCGCTTTTACCCCTGCTTCAAAGTCCTATAAATTCACAAGAGCTCTTTACACAAACTCATCTCTTCAAAGCTCCTTCATAGCCTTGCCTAAGAGTCTGAGCGTGTTGCTCTCTGGAGGACAATCAAGAAGTAAAGGAATGCAGAAGAAGAAGCTCTGGAACAATTTGAGGAAAAGATCAAATCATCTTGGATGATGTGTGGAATGATAAGTAAGAGAAAGGGTTCATCTGAAAACCCGTTTCTCTATACTTGGACCATGGAGATCTTGTTGCATCACAAGTGCACTGGAAGACCACTGGTAGAAACCAGTACAGCCAATCTTATGAGGGAAACCACTTCATATGTGGTCCTGATGATAAAGGTTGTGGCTGGTGGTCGAAATCCTGTGTTAAATGATACACTTCCACTGTTTCAGTTGTCACAAGGGGATTGCGTGCTGAACGCACGGTTGGGAGGAGGATACAGGCTCAAGAGGCACTTCTGAGGCTTTTCAGCCGAAGAAGTAGTGGTAGCTTTGAAAGAGATGAAAGCTGCTACAAGGCTATGCCTCAGGCCTTCATAGGAATCAAGAGAGGTAGCGATGATAAATGTATTTTTTAGCTTTTCAAGAGAATTTGTTTTGTAAATAAAGTCTTTCAAAACAAGTGGATTTTCTGTGTAATTTCTTTTTGTTGAATGTATTTCTTTCCTCTCAACTGCGTTTCAGAGTACGTATCTGTATATTTCTGCACATACCTAAATGTCTTTGGTGTATGTTTCTGTTATATATTTCAGAATCTCTTATTAACTGTTGATTGGTATATATTATCACTTGATATAATTTAATCACATTTTACTTTTTGGTATCAAGAATCTGAGAAATAAAAATAAGGAAGAAATAATGCTTTTTAATTAATGACAAAAGGGGGAGAAATATATAACTAACAAAATGCTTTAAGTCAAGTAAGAAAGAAACTCAGAAGATAACAAGCTATATCAAAATACTGTCATAACATGTGGTATCCTTAAATTTTAATAAAGAATAACATATGGTATCCCTAGATCTTAATGATTAACAAACAATTAACAACTGGTATCTAAAAGATTAACAACTGGTATATGAGAAGCTAACATTTGACATCTAAAGAATTAATGTTTTTCTCAGGAAACATTAATGATAAAGAATAACAACTGGTATCTAAAAGATTAACAACTGGTATCTGAGAAGCTAACATTTGGAATCTAAAGAATTAATGTTTTTCTCAGAGAGAATAATATAAATAGGGGGAGCAAAGTAAATAAAATCAATGTTTCATTTCCTTTGTACATTTTGTCAGTTATACATAGCTTATTTGTCATCATTAAAAATGGGGAGATTGTTGAGTCTAAGAATTAGTCTGAGCATTCAAACTTAACTTAAGACTCAGTATCCTTAGGTTTTAATGATTAACAAATAAGATCATATTAAATCAGGTGCTACTGAGAAAGGTATTGTTTTGTAGATTGTGTCTCAGGTTGAAGTATTCATCTGAAGTGTAGAAGAACAAATGCAGAATCAGAAGTAGAAGAACAAATGCAGAATCAGAAGAAGAAGAACAAATGCGAATCAGAAGATGAAGCGAAGCACTGAATCTGAAGAGAAGTAAAGACTTGATCATCTGAAGCATCTTTTCATCATCTGAAGACTTGAAGACGAACTAAAGATCTGAAGACAATTTGAAGACTTGAAGAAGCATTGAAGATCTGAAGACAATTTGAAAACTTGAAGACAAACTGAAGACCGAATCCTATCTGAAGTATATTCATCATCTGAAGACTTAAAGATGATCTGAAAACGTGAAGACAAACTGAAGCCTTATCTACCATTTGAATAAACTATTCATCATCTGAAGAGTAACTATCATCC
Organism: Sesbania bispinosa; assembly: GCA_026901365.1. Classification (NCBI taxonomy): domain Eukaryota; kingdom Viridiplantae; phylum Streptophyta; class Magnoliopsida; order Fabales; family Fabaceae; genus Sesbania; species Sesbania bispinosa. The sequence continues at coordinate 109,097 of QLOH01000998.1, forward strand.
GAAGATTTGAAGCTGATCAAAAAGCACTCTGTATATCTAAAGGTTGTACCAAGGAATGAATTACTAAAGACGCTGTTAAGTGTGAAGAACACTTTACCCAATGAACTACACTTATTTCAACACAAAGGTTAGACATGCTTTTCAACCTCGATCAAAAGTCTTACACAAATAAGGAAACTTTGCAACATATGCCGCACCTGCATCGAAAAAGTATTGTATGCGCAGACCTGCTGCACCTACTGCTGATAAGAACGTATCAGAAGACTGAAAAAGAAAGTTACAAGAGAGCTATTTGAACTAAGTCTATTAAATTCAACATCATTATCTATCTGAATCACAGAGGAATAAGAAGAGACAAAGAATAACAAAGCTGCCATCATCTGAAGAATAGAAGAAGCAACTTTTGCTAAAAGAGAGGAACTTGCTGAAAGCGTTCTTAGTGTGAAGAACTAAGAAATGCTTGAAACAATCATCTGAGATAAGCATATGTTGAAGCTGATGACATCAAGCTGAAACAATGCAACCATCTGAAAGGTCACTGATCGTCTGAAAGTATGCGAAGATCAAAGAATTCAACCTTCTAAACACATACTCTCTGAACAAAACAATAAGACACTTCAGACTATCTAAAGATATGAAGACTCTCAAGTCTGACTACGTGGACTAATCTCAAACTACGAGAAGTCTCAACAAAGGCAAAGACCATGGGTTCAACAGCTAGAATATTGCTCAAACATATCAGTTAAGGAACTCTATCCAAAAGAGAAAAAAAATGTAAGAAGCTAAGCAGAAAAGAAGCTAGCACAAAACAAGCTAAAAGACAAATCTAACGGATACCTCCTCACGCTCACGGAGAAGAAAGGTGAAAGAAAAGAAGAAGCAGATGAGAAAGAAAAGGAATATCTACCTGCTAAAGGAAAATCTCTCAAGGTAAAGGAGCTCATCTAAATGTGTCAGAGGTAAGCTAATTGCACACCTATTCTGCTTAAGAAGAAGTAACCGTTTAAGAAGTTATTTCACGACGGCTATTTGAGTCAAATCACTTATTCTCAACGGTAACCAAACAATCTTCAAACGGCTATATTTTATCAGAACAATATAAATAGCCTCAAGAAAGAGTTTGAAGATGTCGGGAAGTCGACCAAAATTTCTCAGCAACACATCCACAAGATGTCGACCAAAAGGGTTGTATTGAAGCTCAAGGCTGAAAATATACCCAAGAAAGAATCAACTATATAACAAATCCAATATCCTATCAATCCATCTTTCAAAAGAAGTTATCCATCATACAGAGATGAATTTAAGCCTATTGTAAATCAAACACTTGTATCTCTGTTGTTTCCTTGTACTTAGAATTCATTTCATGTATCCTGAGTTAGACTCAGTAATCCCTCTGTACAAGAAGAATCTGAGTTTATGTTTCTTAGAAACTTAAACTTAGTTTATGTTGTAAACACTTTATGTGTCTGAGAGCCTGAAGTGGCTTGGTGGAAGAAAGAATACTTGCTATTGAGCCTGGAGAGGCTTGTCTGTAAAATAATACTGCATATGTTGCCTGGAGAGGCAGTTGAAAACAAAAGAATACTTGTTGTTAAGCTTGAAGAGGCTATGGTAAAAGAATACTTGTATCTGAGTTCAGATAGTGGAAAATCCAGTGGTGGTTTGCCCTGGGACTGGATGTAGCTCACTGGGTTGGTGAGTGAACCAGGATAAATCTTGGCTAAGTTTTCTTTTCCTTAAACTCTTTTATTTTCAGCTTTGTATTTACGTAGGGAATTGGAAAGTATTTTCATATTAAGCTCTATTTCAACAATTTCAATAAAACAGTTTTTTTAAAGATAAACAAACTTCAAACAATCTCATATCATTTGAAGTATCTCAGAAAATACTTTTTGAAGAACCTCTGAAATAACTTTCTGAAGTGGGTCTAGACAAGAACTCAGTTCAGAAGTTAGAAACAGACGATCATTAATCATCTGAAGTAGCTCAGAAACAGTTCTGAAAAGATTTTCTGAAATAATCTTCAGAAGGTACTTTGAGATGTTTTCAGATAACTTAGTTTTAAATAAGAAACTAAATTAATTGGATGTTTATTCAAAACCTTTGAAGTATTGTTAAAAGCTTATCAACTTTATCTTTCTTACTAAGTCCTTGGAACATCTCACCTTCTTATCTTCCGCATATCTCTGAGTTTAAGTTTTTCATAATAATTTGTCTTAATACATTTGTCATAACTTTCAAGATTTCCAAAATTAGTTAAAAGTTTTAAAACACTATTCAACCACATTCTAGTGTTTCCTGTGGTTCTAACAGTCTCAACCTCATTTCGTCTTTTTCTATACTCTTGCAATTCACGTGGACTTCTCTATAAACAGTTGTCCCTATATGCAATTTCATAGATTTTAAAAGTTCAATTTGCCTGTAAAGTTTGTGCTCCGTTCTCTTTTTTTATAATATATCTAACGGTGTACATGCCTGTATACAACACCCAACTAAACACTCAAATGACAAGCCACAATCATCATAAAGAAGAGGAAGGAGGGCAGAAGGGGATGCAATAGGAATCCTATGGTGATCGTAGGCAACCGATTACCGAGTATTTTGTCCCTGAATTAATTATTTAAAGATACGTAACTATTATAAATTAATTCATCTATATAGAAGATTAAAGTTGTGACATGAAAAGATTAATATATTTTTTACGTATATATCACATTTCCCCTCGTAAAAAAGATAAGCGGAATCAAATATACCATTTTAACCAATTTTACTCGATTAAAAAGTTGAATTTAATGATAAGAAAATAATTATTTTTATGCATCTTTTATTGTTGAGATAAGAAAATTTGACCCAAGTGCAATAATACTAGCGTTAAATTGTGAAGATACCTAAAAAAAGAACAAAATATGAAGGCAGAATCCCGTCTTTTGTCATTGGGCCCAACTGTACATGATGTTGTACACGATTCCCCCTTTAGCATGAGTAACTCAAAATTGCTCACTAGAAACCATGATTTTACATAGAAATTAATTCTGTACAAAGAAATCCAAACCTATTTATGTATTCCGGACTTGAATATAAGCAAAAAAAAAAAAAACTCGTATTTAGTGGATTAAAATATAAGCAAATCTTAATTACTTTTACCATATTTAATGAGATAAATCCAAAATGCCCTTTGATTTTACTTTCCAACAACTCTATTTAATGAATCATGTGCCAATAGAAAGAGAGTATGTTCATTTGAAACAATTTTCAATAAAATTGAATGAATGGTAATTTAGGCAATGCAAGTACTTTTTACATGATACCAAGAAAATTTAATGAGTTTAACCAACTTTCCTAATACATGTGAATCTAGTTATTTTTTCTTATATTCAAGTCCGGGGTAGTAATTTTTATAAGGCACAAAACAATTCTTCAATTTTAAAAGTGGATCTGAACTAATACATACTCTATGAAACTACTAGCTAGTAGCCACTAAACTTGAATGTATAGTACGTGGCATTTAAGGTTTTAACTATTAACTAATCAGTGGGATACCTTAATGCTGACCTTTTCTTAAAATCTTTAATTTCCATACTTCACTGTCACCATTGATGCCATTATCTTCCTGTATTCAATATACTGTTGTCGGGAAAACAGCATATAAAAGTGTCAAGATGCCTTTCTTTCTGTGTACACTAATTCTAACGCATCCAACTTTTTCCCTAGTTAAGCCAGTCTAATTCTGGAGCTATACGAAACAACTGAAAAAAGGGCACTCTCCTCATGTTTGCATGACTAAAATTTAAAAATAGTAATGCAGGCTTTAAGTAGATTTGGTCATCTATCAAGGGTGACACAAATTTTCATACTCTCCTGGCATTTCTCACACATGCTTACTCAGAGTCCACTAGTTTACTACACAATGAGGGAAACAACATGGATTCTTTAATAGCTTAGAATTATCAAATACCTCATTGTCTGCCATTTGAGCATTCTTCCCCAACCAAACAAGTTGGCAAGCTCCCTACATTACTGAACATGTCAGCTTCCATAAGCCTTCTAAAGCTGCTCTTTTTAAGGCAAAGGAGGGCTCTGTGCACTTCCTGAGTAGCAGTAACATTAGTACTAATAAAAATCATGTCAGGTTCTTGGAGGCACCACTTCTTGTTCTTGATTCTGCTTGCTTTTGTTGTTCAATCAGAAGGATCAAGATTATTGCCCAAGGATTACTGGGAACAGATGCTTCCCAAGAAGCTACCTTCTCCTTCCTCTTCTCCCTCAGGAGGCACAAATTCTGTGTTTGCCATGTCTTCCACAACCTTGAAAACTGATAGTCTTCCTTCATCAGATGGAAGGGTCTAATTTTACTTAAAACTCTACACACTCTTGTAGATTTATTGACCTGAGTTTGAAGCCATAGTCTCTTATCAAGAGATTTGAGTACCAACTCTTATTGGATGGGATAAGTTCAGTAATAACAATATCTAGCATGAACAGATATGTTGGCAGGAGGACTAGTAACTTGTAAAATCTCCTGAGAAGCATTTCAACTCTAAATTCCAGGTTGCTGTGTATTTTGTTTCATGTAACATCTTCTTTATCAGTTATATTTTTCTCACTATCTTATTGCATCTCAATTTTCATGGTAAGGTACTATTAATATTATTAAAGTAATTTACGTACGATAGCCTTTTAGTTCATACAGTCCAGCTCTTTTTATAAAGAATTAATTATTGGAGAGATTTATCTAATTACTATTCCTCATTTAAGGGTTAAATTTAAAAATATGTCTCCCAAGTCAAGGATAAAAAAATACAATTGAAATAACAAAGGTATTGAAATGACACCTATACAAGTAACATGCTGCAAAAGTAACACAAAAGGGGAAAGAGTGTGTTGTTTGAACTGAGATTCCCTATATTTTCTATACAAGTAAATAGTACTGCCCTTTGCCACAAAAGTATTATGACGTTGACCTTCATAGTTTCATGCGTTCTGATTCTCTGAACTCCCAATCCATACTAAAGACAATCTACTAGGCCTATACAAAAGGTTGAATTATTATTCCTGTCTAAATGTAAAGTAATACTTTAGGGTAGTTCAATAATTTTTATACTTTTTCTTTCACATCTGTTTTGAAAAATATTATGTAGAAGATTTTATGTCTATATCTCAAGGGACAAGGAGCAACACCAACTAATGTGGCAACATATTCTGGGAAACTTCAAGGATCCGGCTTTTAAATTGGCTAAAAGTGCTATGAGACAAAAAGATATCAATTTTCAGCTCATGTGCGGTAAGGAACACTCTGTAAAAGCACTTGCAAAGGCATGAAAGGTTACTATTTATTATGAATGTTTAAATGCTGCTGCTCTGATAATTTTTCTGCTTGTTGGTTGTTTGTTTCATTCTCCCCTAATGTGAGAGTAATTGAATTGTATGTGAATTTATATAAAAAAAAATATTTTTGCTACAACAAGGTAAATTAATTTAATTTAGCAGTGTACAAGAGAAACAAAAGAGACATCTAACAAGCAACCTCTGGCAGAGCCTATCTTCCTCTATGATTATCACAATTTACATAGTCTGATAACACACAATTTCCAAATGAGAGTTAACATTAAAAGTGTAAAACCAATATCACCGAGGAAACCATTCTTCCACTCCCCACAAAATCCTAGCAAAAATTAATTAACAACATTTCACAGCAAAGTTACTTTGTATAAGTAGCATTACTGTTAATTAAATGTCTATGTTAAATCACAGCTCAGAACTAAAAAGTAAAAACACAAACCCATGGAATTGGAGAAGCTACAACTTCACCTAAGCATGAAGGAAGATTCAATTGCAAAGCCTGTTTACACGGATACAGGATTACAGGTAACCATATCATATTTGATACAACAGAGGAATACTGCATTCTACATAACCATTATTTTAAGATAGATTACCACCTAGTCCTGAATAAGGACTAAGGACAGTCTTTTCAATTACTATAATATCACAATCAATGAATTAATATTAGCTAATCATCTTCCACCACTCAACGACATGGAAATACAGTTCAAGCTATCTAAGCCATAAGCAATGCCATTTCCACCAGCGCCATCCACAAAACTGAAAACTGGTGCTGCTTTGAGCAAGCTTTCAGTCTCTTCTGAAGACAAATTGACACTTTCCCATCTATGCTTTTCCATAATTATTATTCCCTCAAGTTCCATTGCCACTTCTTTCATGGTTGGTCTTTCCTCTCCCTTCACCCTTAAACACCTCTTTGCAATATTGGCAACTTCTGTTAGTTGCTCAACATTTGCCTCATCTATAATGTGGCAGTCTACAACGTGAAGTAAACGACCCTCCTTCATTGAAGAAGCAAAGTACACTGCAAGATTTCTATCAGCCTCTGGCCTGTCAAAAGAAAGTGCCTTCTTTCCAGTCAATAGCTCTGCTAGGACAACTCCAAAGCTATAGACATCACTCTTCTCTGTTAACTGGCTTGTGTGAAAGTATTCTGGGTCAAGATATCTTAGTGTACCCTTCACCAAAGTGGTTAATTGAGTTTGATCAAGAGGAATAATTCTAGAAGCTCCAAAATCAGAAACCTTTGTAGTGAGATTACGATCAAGTAGTATGTTTGTAGTTTTTACATCCCTATGTATGATTGGTGTAGAAGTAGCAGAATGCAAGTATGCCAAGGCTCCAGCAGTTTCTGCTGCTATTCTCAATCTTGTTTTCCATGTAAGTTTTAAAGCTTGGCTTTGATCATGAAGATGCTCATAAACAGTACCATTCTGAATGAACTCATAAACAAGCAAGGGAACTTCTGTTTCTAAACAACAACCCAAGAGCTTTACCACATTCCTATGGTTGATTTGGGAAAGCACAATGACCTCATTGATGAACTGCTCAATCTGGTTTAGGTCACTGATTTTGGACTTTTTTATTGCTACCGTTCTATTATCTAGCAATACTCCTCTGTAAACTGTTCCCTGTCCACCTTGGCCTAGGACCTTGCTTTGATCAAAGTTGTTGGTGGCCTCTTTTAGCTCCTCCATAGTGAAGACTTTGGCCATTTCAGTTGACCCTTTATGTCTGGCTATCTGTTTTTGTAACAATAGGCCTCCATTTTGTTGAAAAAATTGTTCTTTAAGCCTGATGAGCTTTCTTTTCTTCAATGCCCAATACACATAAAAGCTTCCCCCAAGTAAGGTTAAGACGCTTACACTCACACCTGACATAAACAAGTGGGAACAGAGTCATTTTCTTGATGACACAAGTCAAAAACTCAAAACGTCCCACTATTCCAAACCTGAAGGGGCAATATTCTAAATGTCACTTGAATAGTACCAAATTAAAATCACCTTGTATATATGAATTTTAATTCATAACAGCAAGAATGGAATGTGCTGTGATTCTAGCAGGCGACAGTATACTCACTCAAAGCAATTATTAGGATGATCTCTCTCCTGGAATTGGTACTGGATTTAGGACTGCATCTGGTTCCATTATTTTTCCCATCTCCTTCATATCCTTCCGCGCATGAACAATTGTAGCTCCCCGGAAAATTGCTGCATATCGCCCCATCAATGCAGTCGTTGGATTCCATGCATTCATTAACATCTAAATCATAATTTGTCAGTTCTAATGACAGTTTTTACTACGGATAAAAAACACACAAAAGAATTTTTAACTAAGAGCCATGCAATTTACTGCAAAGACCAAATTGAAATCTCAAAAATTGGAAACTGTATGTAATGAGCAGATTAAATCACAAATCTAAGTAACATATATTGATTGATTAAACATTTTAAAGAAATAAGTTTTAGGGTGTGTCTTTGGTTTACACTGGATCCAAATTTTAAACGTAGACTCAGAACAATGCTACTCTAAGTAGCGTTCGTCTAGGTCCATGTTTCAAACGTGATTTTGATGGAAACAAAACACACGCTTAATTAAACATAGTCATGTTCTATATTTTACACATGTCTATAGTTGTACAAAATTATAAATGAAGCAAAATTCTTAGCACAAGAAGAAATAAGTATTAACACCTTGACAGCCATGAAGAAGGTAAGGATTTCCCCGAAAACCATTAGAGCATTTGCAAAGGTAACCAGCTCCCTTCATTGAATTGTAACATTCACTATTCTCTGCCTTACAGGCATAACTTGAAACCTCTTTCTGAGCTTCTAGGCACGTTTTGTTCCCAATTGCCCAATCCAGCACCAGAGGAAACTCTGTCTTTTCAAATTTGACAAGGTCTGTGGAAACAAAGTTGTAGGCTCCATCTTCAACCAAAAAAGTATAACCACAGGGATTGAAGTCAAGGACGCGTGTGTGGTTGAAAATGCTTGCAGAAACGTAGCCGAAACTCAAAAGCCCTTGAGGTATTGAAATCTCACAACAACCAGTGCCAGAGCAAGTTCCATTGGCTTCGATATCATCAAGCCTGTTGCACAAAGACACGCATCCTGTTGTGTAGTTCTTTCCCTTAGAATCGTTTCCCACCACTAATCCAATGGTGTCACAGCCAACCACTGTCAACTTGTTTCGACTTGAGACGTGAAAATTCGTCAGGTTGAGACCTTGAACTGTTTGATTCACCTGTTTGCCTTTACGAGCGTAGCAATCGCTGGCTACTGGCCATGCTACGTGCAGCTCGCCGTTGAGTGAGATGTTTAGCACACTTAGATTTCTTTGGGCTAAGAAAGGAGTGTGTAGTGTTGAAGAGGTTTGGTTGCAATTGATGAGGAAAGTGCTGTCCAGTGAACAGGACTCGGTGGTGCCAAATGGGAAAGGAATGGTGACGGAGCCACAGTTTGTTGGGCAGTTTGGTAGTGACATGGGTTGGGTTTGAGTTGATGCAACAAGGATTGCAACTAGCAACAACAGCAGCTGCTGCTGCTTTGAGCGCACAGTCATGGCTTTATTGATCAAGTTAAGATGGCTTGCAAATCCCAATATTTTGCTTTGTATTCATTGTTATTTTTCTACTGTGTAAGAGGATCATAAGTCATAACAATTAACAAACATGGTGCGCCTAAAATTTATAATTTGCAATTGGATTGTTTTTGACAAGGGTTTATTTATTTATTGAAAAATGTTAACCAATGTCAAAGCAGTATGCACGCTTAATAACCAACCAATTTATGAAAAGATTTTATTAAAATGTATAACATGTTAAGCCACGGATAAGGGGTTATTCAAGTTTAATAATGTTATTTTTTTGTGATAAGTTTAATAATGTTTTGAGTTCAAGCCTCATATCCTTATTTAATTGGTGTGGAGTTTTGTTCGAAATATGGGTCAGACACGGAACAATATATTAGCAGAAGTAAACAGAATCAAAGCTAGCTCTAAAATAAAAGCAAGCTCATCAAATATACGCCAGCAAAGGAAGGTACCCCAATAAAAAAAAAAACTAGCCTTTTCTATATTTTAAGAATACTTTTTTAACCGTAGCCTAAAAAGCGTTACCTAAAACTAAAACTGCTGTAGTGAAAGAAGGTACCCCAGTATTTTTTTTTTCTCTAGAAATGATATTGAAAATCATAGTTGTTAAATGTATAAGTTTAATTATTGTATAAAAATTTTATATTTACCACACTATTTAATGAATATGACACCTTATATATTATTAAATTTATTAAGTAATATGATAACACATCATTAAATATCAGTGCACAACTTTTTTTACAATGATAATATATAATTATTAAATTATTTTTTCTACCATATTTTTCACTTTTTTTCTTTATTTATGTCCAAATGTGATATAGTCAGCCCAATCCAGATATCACATTTGCCGAGGTATAAATGGACATGGTATAATTGACCAAAAAAATGGACATGGTATAGGATTGAAATTATCCATTGGGTCAGGACCGATCCAATAAATATTTAGATAAAAAAATGAACTAGATAAGATAAAATATATATTTTTAGGAAATAAAGGGACTATGTTTTAAAAGAAAAATTATCAGCCCTATGTGTTTAAAATATAAGGAATCTATCTTTCAAGAGAAAAAGTCATAGTAAATGAAAACTCTAATTTTAAAGAGAAAAATTATTTATTCTTAATTAACTATTACCTATTAATTAATTAATAATTGTTTAAAATTTTTTGAAAATAGAGAATATTAACAATTAACAATATTTTTAAACTAAAGTAAACATTTTATCAAATGTTATGTTTTCAATGCAATTATATATATAACATTTAAATAAAATTTAAGGCTTTTTGACTATAATAGGGGTGTTTTTAAAAAAATACCAAAAAAATGCACTTAAAAAATAATTTACCACAGTGGGGTTTTTTTGAACACGTGTAAATGAGGAAGCGCTAACTGGGTTAGCGCCTCTTGAAGCGCCAACTCAGTTAGCGCCTCTTGTAGTTTAACAAGAGGCGCTAACTGAGTTGGCGCTTCAAGAGGTGCTAACCCAGTTAGCGCCTCTAGTATATATATTTTTTTAAAAAATTTACATTACCGGGGGTTTTGGAAAACCCCGTTAATTTTTTTTGTTTTGAACACGTGTAAATGAGGAAGCGCTAACTGGGTTAGCGCCTCTTGAAGCGCCAACTCAGTTAGCGCCTCTTGTTATTTTAACAAGAGGCGCTAACTGAGTTGGCGCTTCAAGAGGCGCTAACCCAGTTAGTGCTTCCTCTTTTATACGTGTCTAAAATAACCCCACTGTGGTAAATTATTTTTTAAGTGCATTTTTTGGTATTTTTTTTTAAAAAAAACACCCCTATTATGGTCAAAAAGCCAAACAAAGACATTGGGGGCTTTTTGACCATAACAGGGCAGAAAAAAATTTTAATTACCATATTAATGTGAAAAAAAAAAGATTTAGCAAGATGGGGTAGTTTCGGACATAGTGGCAAGAAGAAATGCTAACTGGGTTAGCGTCTCTTGAAGCGCTAACTCAGTTAGCGCCACTTGTTATATATTTTAACAAGTTGCGCTAACTGAGTTAGCGCTTCAAGAGACGCTAACCCAGTTAGTGCCTCTAGTATATTTTTTTTTAAAAAAATTTATATTACCGAGGGTTTAAAACCCCTGTTAAATATTTTTGTTTTTTATTCTTTACATTACCGGGGGTTTTAAACCCCCGTTAATAAGTTTTTTCCTTGTCATTTTTAGGTGAAACATTTTTGTCCTTTACATTAGCGGGGGTTTTGAAGCCCCATTAAATGAATGGTATTTTTTTAAAATTATTTCCGTTGCACAAGAAAAGGATAATAAAAAAGATAATAAAATTATTATGTTATTAAAAAGGATAATAAAATTATAGGAACAAGACTGTCTCCCTGGATAATAAAATTATTATGTTATTAAAAAAAGATAATAAAAACGGATAATAAAAGGATAAAATTATTATGTTAGTAAAAAAGGATAATAAAAAAGGATAATAAAATTATTATGTTATTGAAAAAGGATAATAAAATGATAGGAACAAAACTCTCAGTTATCGCATTTTATTAAAATTATCATGTTATTAAAAAAGGATAATAAAAAAAGAAAATTAATGTGTGAGAAAAAAATAAAATGATAGGAAGAGGACTGTCTCCCTGGATAATACCTGAAGTTCATAAAAAATTCTTTTGTAATGAAACAAATTAATAAAAACCAATAATGAGAGAAAATATTATAATATCATAGTAAAAAGAAAGAAAATGAAAGTGAGACAAAAAAAGAAAAAAGAAAATGACAGGACTGACTCCCGTGATTCATAAAAAAACACAACAATAGAAGCTAATAAATGAAGATATAATTTGATAAAAATAAAAAAAAAAGTAAAAAGGATAATGAAAAAAATAAAATTATTGTGTAAGAATAAAAATATAATAAAATTAATTGAAGAATAAAAAGTTCATAATAAAAATGGAAAACAACTATAAACATAAAAAAGATGCATGCCACTTTTTTTATCATATAAAAGACGCATGGGTCTTTTCTTTTGCAACAGTAATATTTTTAAAAACTACCATTCATTTAATGGGGGTTCAACACCCCCGCTAATGTAAAGGACACGAGAAAAAAATTATTAACGGGGGTTTCGTAACCCCGGCAATGTAAAGAATAAAAAACAAAAAAATTTAACGGGATTTTAAACCCCCGGTAATGTAAAATTTTTTGAAAAAAAATATACTAAAGGCGCTAACTGGGTTAGCGTCTCTTGAAACACTAACTCAGTTAGCGCCACTTGTTAAAATATATAACAAGTGGCGCTAACTGAGTTAGCGCTTCAAGAGACGCTAACCCAGTTAGCGCTTCAAGAGACGCTAACCCAGTTAGCGTTTCTTCTTGCCGTGTCCGAAACTACCCCATCTTGGTAAATTTTTTTTTTTTGCACATTAATATGGTAATTAAAATTTTTTTCTACCTTGTTGTGGTCAAAAAGTCGTCTTTGTTTTGTTGACCTTATTCTCGGATCAACTTTGGGTGGGACTAGCTCTCTTAACGAGAATTTTTTTTTTCATATGCAAAACATCACTACAATACATTACTTAAGAGAAAAATCAAGCATATATATTAGTTAAATCAACTGCCAGTTGGTAATCTTTTTCGTTCTTTGTTGAATTGGGCCGGGGATGTATGATATATAGAAGTACAGTGATAAAATTATAATTCTTCCTCCATCCAGTTAAGGGAAAGTATTGTTGAATGATATAATTTTATTTAGTCACACACACACACATATATATATAGAGAGAGAGAGGAGTGTTGATCCAATACAGTACAAACCACAAAAAATTGAAAACCAAATCAAATTTAAAACAAAAAAAAATTGAAAACCATAAAAGCTAAATTTTTTAGATTGAATTTCTTTTCAAATCCTATATTAAAAATCAATTCAAATTAACTTATATCCACACCCACATATATTGTTTATAAAATAATCATGCATAATGTTATTTTAATATCTTTATAAGTATATCAATTTTTAAATAGTTTTAAATTGATTTTCTACCACGTTCTTTTTAACTTTATGGTTTGAAGGGTTTAGAAAGTTTAATTTAGGGACAAAAAACATAGGATTTAAAGTACAGGAACGAACACTAAAGTTGATCAAAATTATAGGGACGAAAAACATATTTTTTTCAATAATCATTAAAATATATATGAGCATGGCAGAAAAAAAAAAAAACCTCACAACTAACTATGTTTGGTAATTCCTTCCTAATGAAAAGATTGTCTTAGGTCCCATTGGTAAAGATTTTATGTTATTCCCTATAAATTATTGTACGTTGTTGGAAGAAAGTTCTTGATAATTAAAAGAAATGTATTTGAGAACAATATTTAAGTAAGCATTATATGCTTTTGATTTGTACGTAAACAAAGACAATTTTATAGCTAGCCCCACCATTCCCGGCTCAAATAGGATTGTCTCCCGTGGAGGATATCTGTGGTTAAAAAAAAGTCAAATATTATATTATGAATACCTATTAACTATCATTTTCTAATTTGTAGGCTATGTTTGATATTGAGACCCGGTCAAAATACGTCGGCAAAATGCTTTGCTTGAAATAGAGAATATAGGCAACAAGGAATGCTAGGATGATAACACATATACGGATGAACTTATCATAAAGGTCCCCAAAAGTAAAATAAAAAAAAATAAATAAGAAGAAAAAAATAGAGTCCATTGGACTTCTTTTATTGATTATCGTCTATGTCCAAAGACAAAGATATGACCAATATTTAGCATTAATACTTCGTATTTGAACTTATAATTTTTTTTGTGTCAATGATTACCTAAATCCCCAGAAAAATAAAGGGAATAGAAACAAGCAAACAACCCCTTACACTGGTGGATCCAAGAGCCTTGCACCCAAGAAAGCAGAGATCATAACCTTAGGCTGTCAATAATGAAATTGCACTTTTGGTATTAACATATATTTTATACTTAATTTTGTTGGAGTTTGCAAGAACTAAAGAGTCAATAGAGGAGAAGAATGAACATCCACACATAACCATGTCAATGGATCGCATTTGTGAATGATAAGGGTAGAGAGAAATCAGTTTAAGTTTAATTTCTACCCAGTGAGGTGATCTTAAAATCTTGTTCTTTGTTGAACTTGTTATTTTAAGTGAGGGTATTTCCTTGGGACCTTGAGGCTGTTGAGTTTTAGTTGGAATTTATTGTTGATTATTTTTCTTTTTGGGTTTGCTCTGGCTAGTTTATGCTATCATTCATATTCTAGTATATCAATATTGTGAGATACATATATTTAAATAAGTTGTTGATTTTAACTAGTTTGAATATGACACGGTTTCTTGTTTCTTTATCATCATTATTTAAAGGATCTTAAGATTTGAATAGCTAGAAGATCAAATATTGGACTATACTAGTCATGATTTTGTTGATTATTAATTGTGTCTCTTATTCTGCCAATTTAATACATGAGTTTTTTTTTTTTTTTTCTAATTTTGATGGTGATTGCCTACTAAGTTCCAAGACTTGTTTGGCTATTAGCTAGTGAGAACTTAAAATTGAGAATGGTAGTATATCACTAACATAAGACTTCCCGTGGAATTCATGTTTATTTATAAAAAATTATTTAACTTTTTTGTATATCCCATTTTAATTAATGTAGGAAAATATATTAATTAAATTCGTGGTATGTCTCTATGCAGTTATCATATATGCTGTTATAAATTAATTAGTTCAACAGTTTTATATTAAACGATGGTAAACATATATATGGTTTGTTCAAACACCACAAATGATAAGTTAAATATATTTTTAGTCCCTGAAAAATAGTTGAAATTTGGTTTTATTTTCTGTACTTTAAAATCAGTGGCTTTGATCCTTCAAAAATTGAAAATGCACCAATTTAATCCTTATCGATAAAAATTCATAGCTAATCCATAGCAAAATCTATAACAAAACAAGAAAATAATGACTAAATTGGTGCATTTTCAATTTTTGAAGAACCAAAATCACCGATTTTAAATTGCAGGGACTAAAACCAAATCTCCATTATTTTTCAGAGACTAAAAACATATTTAACTCATAAAAGATTTGGCTTATATCTTTATGTTTCATTATTTTTACTTTTTTACAATAAATAAAATAATTTTTCGTATATACTAAAATAATTTTAGAATTTTTTTAAATTGTCTTCTTTATATATTAATTTCTTTGAAAAAGTAATTTCTTATTTATTATATTAATGTTTTGTAAGTTTCCATAAAAGTAAATAATTTCAAATATCTTCATTTTTTATTATTCTTACATTATCATTAAAATAATATTTTATGAATGTGATTTTTAGAATTTGTATAAAATAAAAAATATAAATACTTTTATTTTTTATTTTAAAATTTTCCTATCATTAAAATTAAATAATATTTTATAAATTAATTTATTATAAAAAATATTTCATTAGTTTTAATCTCAAAATATAGAGAAAAAACAAAAAAAAAAAGATGACAACTAGGAACTTGATACATTTAGAGAAAGAGTAAAAAGTAACCTTTGATTTTGTATGTTTTATAGATATAGGTATGAATATGGATATTGCTGTTGTATACATCACATTAATTAATTATATATTAAATTCACACTTCAAAACTTGAAAAGTAAAAATCATGGCCCCGTGAAATCAAAGAAGCTATAAATCCACTAATGCTTAAAGGAGATTTATTTGCAAACCTATTTACATGGATACAGGTATGAACATTATGTTCAATACAATAGGGGAATATAAGATAAACTACATGACCAATATATATTTTAAAGAAAGAGTAAATCTAGAGTTGAGTACTAGGGATGTCATTTACTATAGTTTCACATTCAATATCACCTAATCATCTTCCACCACCTAATGACATTGAAATACGGTTCATGCTATCAAAGCCAGAAGAACTAATACAACTTCCACTAACACCATCTTCAACATTGAAAACAGATGGTGCGACTTTGAGAAAGTTTTCAGTCTCATCTAAAGACGAAGGGACACTTCGAATTCCCCATGGGTGATTTTCCATAACTAATATTCCCTCAAGTTCCATTGCCACTTCTTTCATGGTGGGTCTTTCCTCTCCCTTTACCTTTACACACCTTCTTGCAATATTAGAAACTCTAGTTAGTTGCTCAACATTCATCTCACCCATTATGCGGCTATCCACTATGTGAAGTAAACGACCCTCTTCCATTGAAGAAACGAAGTACACTGCAAGGTTTCTATCAACCTCTGGCCTGTCAAAACAGAGTGCCTTCTTTCCTGTTAATAACTCTACTAAGACAACCCCAAAGCTATAGACATCACTCTTCTCTGTTAACTGGCTTGTGTGGAAGTATTCTGGGTCAAGATATCCCAGTGTTCCCTGCACTAAAGTGGTTAACTGACTTTGATCAAGAGGAATAATTCTAGAAGCTCCAAAATCAGAAACCTTTGTAGTGAGATTACGGTCAAGGAGTATATTTGTAGTTTTCACATCTCTATGTATGATTGGTGTTGAAGTAGCAGAATGTAAGTATGCCAAGGCTCCAGCAGTTTCTGCTGCTATTCTCAATCTTATTTTCCATGTAAGTTTCAATGCTTGACTTTGATCATGAAGATGCTCATAAACGGTACCATTAGGAATGAACTCATAAACAAGCAAGGGAACTTCTGTCTCTAAACAACAACCCAAGAGCTTTACCACATTCCTATGGTTGATTTGAGTAAGCACGATGACCTCATTGATGAACTGCTCAATTTGGTTTGGATCATTGAATTTGGACTTTTTTATTGCTATAGATCTGTTATCTAGTAATAGTCCTTTGTAAACAGTTCCCTGTCCACCTTGGCCTAGGATCTTACCTTCATCAAAGTTGTTGGTAGCCTCTTTTAGCTCTGCCTCAGTGAAGACTTTAGCCGTTTCAGCTGACCCTCTATGCCTGGATATCTGTTGTTGTAATAATAAACCACCATTTTGTTGGAAAAGTTGTTCTTTAAGTTTGATGAGTTTTCTTTTCTTCAATACCCAGTACACATAAAAGCCTCCCAAGAGTAGTCCTATGACACTTACAGTCACACCTTTACATAAACAAGCAAAAACATAATCATTTTCTGTCTATTTTTGTCTTGTTGATGTCTCAACTTCATATTATAGACGCATGTTTTAAACTAAAAATGATACACTATTTCGAACCTGAAGGACCATTGTTAAATTTGACATTTTGTATATTACCAAAATCACTTTGGATATGTGAATTTTAAATCAATTAATTTATTATGTGGATGATTAATATTGTTGTTTACCAACGAAAAATCTTTCAACAATATGGTTAATTTGTATTAGTAACTTTGGTTGACATGATTACATGTTATGATATAACTGAATAAAATGTGAAAAAATTCTAGTAGACAATAATATACTCACTCAAAGCAATGACAAGTATGATTTGTCTCTTGGAATTAGTACTGGATTTTGGACTGCATCTTGTTCCATTATTTTTCCCGTCTCCATCATATCCTTCTGGACATGAACAGTTGTAGCTCCCAAGAATGTTGATGCATGTCGCTCCATGAATACAGTTGTTGGATTCCATGCATTCGTTAATATCTAAAAGATAATTTGTCAATTCCAATTTCCACTTTCACCATAGATAAGGTAGTTTTTGAGAAGAACAATATATAGCTACTTTTTATTATGCAAAATTGTAATATATATATATATATATATATATGAAAAATGCTAACGAGTGCCCTTAAAAAATTAAACATGGAAAGTTTTTATTGGAGTATGTAGCCTTTAATGCTACAGATGCAATCAATATCTTGATTTCCAATAAAAACCTTCCAAATGTGGATCCTTAATCAGTGCTCTTAGGGCACTCGTTAACAGCACCCTATATATATTTAGTCAAAAATATTAAATAAAAGACATACCAAAGTTAATTTCTTAACTAAGTGTCATGCAAAGACCTGATTGAAATTTCCAAAGTGCAAACTTCAATTAGTGGTTTATATAATAAATATAAGTAACTAGTATTTTAACTACACATGCAATATATTATATAATACTTTTTATATTTCTAAAATAAATAAAGAAAAATACAAATACAAAAGATAATTTACTTTAAAATATAAATAAAAATATTCAAAACATATGAAAATTGTGATATGAAAGTTATCTATATGTTTTAAATTCAAACAAAGAAATTTAAAGGTGAGAAAAAAATAATATTTAATTTTTTTAAAGTTATCAATAATATTTGATCTAAAAGTAATTTTTAATTTTAAAAATTTTAAATTACCAATTTATCAAAGTAGCTTAATTTTAATTTTAAAGTTTTACTTTTATATATATATATATATATATATATATATATATCTAGCTTTCAACTTTAAAATAGCTTCTAAAAAAAAAAAAGTTAAACACTAAGTAACGAAATTTTGTGGTGAGGTAGAAAAATAGAAGGTAGAAAATGGTAGACATGAAAAGTGATATAATATGAGAGTGGACAGAAATCTGATATAAAATATAAGGAGATAGCTAGATAGAGAGGGGGTACTGTTTATATAGTATGAGTAGCTGCATGCATGCAAAAATCGAATACCTTGGCAACCATGAGGTAGGTAAGGGTTTCCCCGAAATCCTTGAGAACAATTGCAAAGGTAGCCAGGTCTGTCTGTTGCATCGTAACATTCACTGTTGTCTGCCTTACAGGCATAATTACTTGAAACCTTTTTCTGAGCTTCTCGGCACGTTTGGCTCCCCACTGCCCAATCCAACACCACAGGAAACGCTGTCTGCTCCAACTTAGAGAGGTCTTTGGGCTCGAAGTTGTAGGCTCCATCTTCCACAAGAAAAGCATGACCACATGGATTGAAGTCAACCCGTGTGATGTTGAAATAGGTAGTAGAAACATATTCTAACTCCGATAGTCCTGGGGGTACTGAAGTCTCGCAACAACCATTGCCAGAGCAAGACCTATTGGCCCCGATATCAGCAAGCCGGTCGTCGCAGAAAGACACGCATCCCGTTGTGTAGTTCTTTCTCTCAGAATCGATTCCCTTCACAAATCCAATGGTGTTACAGCCAATCGTCATGAACTTGTTTCGACTTGACGACACGTGGAAATACGTCAGGGAGAATACCCTGAATGTTTGATTCACCTGTATGCCTCTGTCAGCATAGCAATCGCTGGCTACTGGACATGAAACGTGCAGTTGGCCGTTGAGTGAGATGTTTAGGACACTTAGATTGGTTTGTGGCAAGAAAGGAGTGTGTGTGTGTGTGGTGAAGTAGTGGCTTGGTTGCAACTTATAAGAAACGTGTTATCAAGGGAACAATCCTCCGTGATGCCAAATGGGAAGGGAATAGTGACGGAGCCACAATTTGTTGGACAGTTTGGCAGTGACGTCATGGCCGGTTGAGCTGCTGTTGCTGCAGAGAAAAGGAGAGCCACTAGTAGTAGCATAATCAGCAGCAGCAGCTTCTTTGAGTTCTCAGCCATATATGGTTTAGTATGTTTTTCAGGGTAACTGTGGTGTGGTGTGGCTGTATGTATAGTTAAGAGGACTATAAATTCCAAGATTTTGTTTTGTATTTATTTCCTCTGCTTGTAATGGTAAGGAAGAAGGATAGAAATTAAACGACTGATTATTACTACCTCTACCTCTGTTCTCTCTCTATATATATATATTAAAAGAAATAAAAATGAAATTTTTTATTCCTATACATAAGAAACATAATATTATTTTTAGTTGCATTAATTGCTAAATATTTTATATATATCTTAATTTATTATGAGTAGTTAAAGAGATATCACTCATTTATTTATTTAATATTAAGGATATTTTTGAGAAAAAAAATTAACCTCATGACACTACTAATTAGTAATTACCACTAACATATTTTAATACATTACTTGATTTTGATGATTTTAATTCATTATTTCTTTTATAGTCCGGATGTAGTACCATATTAAGGACCGATTCAAACATGGCTGCGCGCATGTAAACAAAATATCTGCTGAATAGTAAACGAATGAAATAGACATGGCATTTCACAAACGTATTGTAGCGGCACTGAAGTTCACAGTTGCTTCAATGCCTCTAACCATTGTTTGTTTGTTTCTATTTGGGAAAAGAATACTTTGACATCCATTTGCAAGTGGGAAAGGTGTAGGAAATTAAAGGCGTACAAATCCTCTCCAACCAAAGTGTCTCCATCTCATTCTATCTTCAATCTAAGCTGTTGGATACATCAATATTTTAAAAATATTTAAATAGTTTTAACCTCAAAATATAGTAAAAAAAAGATGAAAGCTAGGAATTTGATGTTGAGTCTCAAGACTTAAAAATCTAAAGATTGTTGGAAGAATCAACATTTTAATGGCTGAAAGAATCCTAACTATGAGGAGATAAGATAATACAACTATGTGAGTACTCTAACAAAGACACCCATAAATTATGTCTGGGGAGAATGCTAAGTGTCAAGATGCTAAAAATCTAAAGACAGTACCCTTATGACAAGGTTTTGATGAGTACAAACTTAGATTAAAATGTTTAATTCATTCTATTAAGTGTACTTGTATTTTAGATAAGCTAAAACGTCATTTGATGAAAGAATGTCTAAAGTGCGCTCTAAAGTCTGAAGTAAGAACAAAATCTAAAGTGCTACTTTGGTTATGAAGGATGTATAAATTTGAAGACAAAAGCATTGTCTGAAGTTTGAAGACTAAAGTAAAATCTAAAGACTAAAACACTGTCTGAAGTTTGAAATTTGAAGTGTTGTCTGAAACTTGAAAACTGAAGTGTTGACTGAAGCCAAGATGTCTGAAGTCAAGGGTCTGACTGACGTGGGGTGACTTAGTTTGTACCACTCCTTCACGCAACCTTTGTACACAAATTAGGAGTGACAAAAAGTAGCTTTTTATCCTTTTGAATTATCCGACGCGAAAAGAGGAAATTTGGAGTAGCTATCTGTTGTAGTCAGATAAATTGCCTACCTCGTACTTTCGTCAGAGATGTCTCACAACGGGAGTATTTACACCTAAAGTTATCTCTCAACGGACTTCTAAACATCTAGCGTAGGGGTCGAAACAGGCCAGGCCAGGCTTTGGCAAGCCTGAGCCTGGCCTGACTCATAATTCTTAAGCCTGAGTCTGACCTGTTACCTGTTACAGGCCTTTTTGTAAGGCCTGGCCTGGCCTGCGAAAAAGCCTGGCCTGGCCTGTAAGCCTGTTTAGAAGCCTGTTTTATAACAAGGCCTACCAACAGGCCAACAGGCCTATAAGCCTATGCAGGCTAGCAGTCCTTTTAAGTAGGTTTTTTTATATAATTAATTTAATATATTCTAATTTTTACTATATTATAATTTTTTTAATTATATTTATAGTTATTTATATAATTAATTTAATATATTATATATTATTATATTAAACAGGCCGGCCTGTTAAGCCTAATAGGCTTTTTCATAGGCCTGAAGCCTGTCCTATTTAACTAAACAGGCCTTTTAAGAAGCCTTAGCCTGACCTTTTTAATAAACGAGCCAGGCCATAAACAGGCCAGGCCGCAGGCCCCTGACAGGCCGGCTGGCCTATTCCCACCCCTAATCTAGTGTCCCAGAAGCCTATAAATACTAGAATTCTTACTGCAGAAGAAAAAAAGATTTCTTTTTGAACTGTTTTGAGAAAAAACTACTGCTGAAAATCAAAAGCTCACACTAAGCAAAACGCTATCATATTTTTCTTTAGAATTTCTCTTAGAAATTCTTTGTACTATAATCTTTCATATCCCATGTTAGATCATTATTATCCTTGTACATTTTGAATGAAGAACTGTAGATTCTAAGTTCAATTCTCTTTGTAAACACTATGAGAGTGCTGAGAGCCTGGAGAGGCTTGATGGAAGAAAGAATACTTGTTGTGAGAGCCTGGAAATGCTTGGTTGAAGAAAAAATACTTGCTGTTTAGAGCCTGAAGAGGGTTTTGGTAGAAGAGAATACTTGTAATCTGTTCAGATTAGTGGAAAATCCAGAAGCTGGTTGGCTCTAGCTAGGATTGGACGTAGCTCACAAGTGGAGTGGGTGAACACGGATAAATCTGGCTGAGTGCTTCTCTTACTCTTAACTCTTTACGTTTGATTTTAACTAACAAGAAGAGAGTTTTTGAACTGAGTTCTTATAAGCATTTATTAAAACACAATTTGCAAAAACGGTTTTAATATATCTCTGTTTGAAAATTTCCAGACAAGGAACTAAACTTCAGACAACCTTCAAACCTGTCTGAAACTTCTTAAAACTCATATTACGAAAAGGTTCCCCAAAAACGTTAATGTTTATAAAAATACTATTCAACCCCCCTTCTAGTGTTTCCTATGTTTTCCTACACTTGAGACGTTTAAAAGAAAGAGTAAAAAGTAACCTTTAATTTTGTTTAATTTATTTTATATATATATATATATATATATATATATATGGATATGGATATAAATGTTTTATAGATTATTATTAATTACAACTTCTGTTGGGAGAGTTAACGTCATTAGAATGTGGATATTTTCGGTTTAAGTAGTATTATTTCTTAGTGAAGGAAAAGTATGGTTCACACAAAAAATATCATACTTAAAAACTTGAAAAGTAAAAATCATGGACTCGTGAAATTGGAGAAGCTACAAATTCATTTAAGCATAAATTAGATCATGAAAACCTATTTAAATGGATACAAGTATAAATATTATGCTCAATACAATATAGGAGAATATATCATAAATCATGTAACCATTATTTTGAAGAAACGGTAAAACCTAGAGTTGAGTACTAAGGATAGACTTATCATATACTATAGTATCACATTTAATATCAGCTACTCATCTTCCACCACCTAATGACATCGAAATACGGTTCATGCTATCAAAGCCAGAAGTACTAATAATGCCACTTCCACTAACACCATCTTCAACATTGAAAACAGATGGTGCAGCTTTGAGAAAGTTTTTAGTCTCATCTGAAGACAAAGGGACACTTCCCCATGGATGCTTTTCCATAACTATTATTCTCTCAATTTCCATTGTCACTTCTTTCATGGTGGGTCTTTCCTCTCCATTCACCTTTAAACACCTTCTTGCAATATTAGCAACCTCAGTTAGTTGCTCAACATTTGTCCCATCAATTATGTGGCTATCCACTATGTGAAGTAAATGACCCTCTTTCATTTTAGAAACGAAGTACACTGCAAGGTTTCTATCAACCTCTGGCCTTTCAAAAGAGAGTGCCTTCTTTCCGGTCAATAACTCTGCTAAGACAACCCCAAAGCTATAGACATCACTCTTCTCTGTTAATTGGCTTGTGTAGAAGTATTCTGGATCAAGATATCCCAATGTTCCCTGCACTAAAGTGGTTAACTGACTTTGATCAAGAGGAATAATTCTAGAAGCTCCAAAATCAGAAACCTTTGTAGTGAGATTATGGTTAAGGAGTATATTTGCAGTTTTCACATCTCTGTGAATGATTGGTGTAGAAGTGGCAGAATGCAAGTATGCCAAGGCTCCAGCAGTTTCTACTGCTATTCTCAATCTTGTTTTCCATGTAAGTTTTAAAACTTGGCTTTGATCATGAAGATGCTCATAAACAGTACCATTGGGAATGAACTCATAAACAAGTAAGGGAACTTCGGTCTCTAAACAACAACCTAAGAGCTTTACCACATTCCTATGGTTGATTTGTGAAAGCACGATGACCTCATTGATGAACTGCTCAATTTGGTTTGGATCATTGAATTTGGACTTTTTTATTGCTACAGTTCTGTTTTCTGGTAATAGTCCTCTATAAACAGTTCCCTGTCCACCTTGGCCTAGAATCTTGTCTTTATCAAAGTTGTTGGTAGCCTCTTCTAGCTCCGTCTTACTGAAGACTTTAGTCATTTCAGCTGACCCTCTGTGCCTGGCTATCTGTTGTTGTAACAATAGGCCACCATTTTGTTTGAAAAATTGTTCTTTAAGTTTGATGAGCTTTCTTTTCTTCAATGCCCAATACATATAAAAGCTTCCCAAGAGTAGTCCTATGATGCATACACTCACACCTTTACATAAACAAGCAAAAATATAATCATTTTCTATTTTGTTATTTTTTTTGTTGATGTCTCAACTTCATGTCATAGATGATACATGTTAAAAAATCAAATTGCCACAGTATTCCAATCCTGAAGTACCACTGTACTGTTCAATATATGCCACTTGAATTTAGTACCAAAATCACCTTGCATATATGAATTTTAAATCAATTTATAACATGGATTAATATAATTTTTTTATTAGCAATGAAAGTTCTTTCAACAATATCTTTTTCTTTAGTAAACATGGTTGACATAACTATATGTTATGATTAAACTGAGAATAAATATATAATAGGTATAGTAGTCAACAATATACTTACTCAAAGGAATTATCAGTATGTTTTGTCTCCTGGAACTATTACTGGATTTAGTATTGCATCCTGTTCCATTATTTTTTCCATCTCCATATCCTCTAGGGCATGAACAATTGTAGCTCCCAGGAATGTTGATGCATGTTTCCCTATGAATACAGTCGTTGGATTCCATGCATTCATTAATATCTAAAAGATAATTTGTCAGTTCGGATTTTTGTCTTCATAATAAATAGGGCAGTTATTGAGAAGAACAGGTTTTTAGGGAAAAGATGCATTGACACCCCAATTTTTGGGGGTGTGGGAATGTAGGAAAGGGATAAATAGAAAGAAAAAAAATAAATAAAAAGAGAAAAAGTAAAAGATATGATAATTAATGTGATGAAAAATGAAAGGAAATAAAACAAAATTGAGATATGTGAAAATAAGTGTAAAAAGACAGATAATAAAAGGATGATTTTAGGGTGGACCAAATAAAATTTGATCCACCTAGTCCAACTTACATTTTTTGCTTCCAAAAAGTGAATAGATAATTTTATTTTTTATTAAATAGTATTTATATGATTATTTGAGTTTAATTTAACAAAAAATATGGATTTACAATACAACTTATGCTAATTTCGTTGAAAATATATCAATTTACAGTTAAAAGGCAAAATTTTACATTACATGGTAATATTGATTTGAATTTTTATTATTTTCAAGTAATATTTCATAAAAACAACCGGGAACTATTTTAATATCAATTATTAATAAAATGAGCGTTAAATTTGGTGGTTAAGAATTTAAATTACTATATTTCCACATTTTGGACCACGTAAACCATGGTCCACCGTAGATAAACCCATAATAAAAAAATCACTAGTATACTTTTTATTACATAAAATTGTAAACTTTATTCAGCCAAAAATATTATAAATAACAAAAAATTACCAAAGTTTTCTTAACTAAGTGTCATGCAAAGACCAAATTGAAAATTCAAAAGTGTAAACTATTTTCAATTATCGGATTAAATAATTACTATATGTAACTGATATTTTAAACTTACATGTTAATATAATAAAATATTTCTTTTTTTCAATATTTTTAAAATAAATTAAATAAATTACAATAATATTTTAATATGATGAAAGTTGTTTTATGAAATTTACAAATATGCTTGTTAATGTATTTTAAAGTTAGATAAAGAAATATGAAGGAAAAAAATTAAAATAATTTTTATTTTAATTTTTCAAATAAGAAACTCATTATCGTGCACATATCGCAAATCCTCCAATAAGAAACTCATAATTTTTTTTATTTTATAGTTTGGCCTCATAAGTTTGTTTACCAGCTCCTGAGTTCCTCACCAAAACAAGCTCCAAACTTGAGTTGACTTATAAGTCTTCTCTAACAAAGTAACGTGCGACTTGGTTTTTTGAAAAGTTTTTAAAATAAATTAAAATTTACAAATTAAATATATGATACATAGCATTTGGCCCAATTTTTTTATTTCATTTCTCAGAAGAATAAATTGGGCGAAATACTATTGATCATGAAGGAAAGTTATTTAAAAAAGTAACTTACTTTTATAAATAAAAATTTAAAATAAATAACTTATTTAAAAGTTACTCCTACCAATTTTTTATTTAAAAGTAGTTTTAATTTTATATAATTTAGATTACAAATTTATCAAATAAATTTAATTTTACATATAAAAACTTTTTCTAATATATAGTTTCAACTCTAAAGTAGCTTTCACAAACAAAAAGTTGAACTCTAAGTATTTAAATAAGTTTATGATAAAGTTATGATTGGTGTGTTTGAGTAATTGTCTTTTGTAGTTGCTAATAATATATATATATAGTTATTAAAGAATAATGATACATATCGAAAGAGAGGGAAAAATTAATGATTAATGTGATAATTTTTTTGGTAAAAAGAGATATAATAATTAATATAATAAAAAAGTGTGAGAAAGAGATAAAAAAATATTGTAAGAAAAAAGTATAGTATAAATAAGAGAGTGTGGAAAAATAAAGGTTATAAAATCAAAATCTACTTATTTTAACGAGATAAAAAATATATTTATTTTACCAACAATAATACTACTCCCTCCATTCCTTACAATGCTTTCACACAATTTAAGAAAAGTTAGTTCATACATTGGTCTTTTAAAAATTTTCATAGCATTTCAAATATACTCCTATTTAAAAGTTACTATTTTTTAGGAACATTAATTATTACATATTGGAAGACTCAAAAAGTCAATTTTCATTGGTTTAGTTAACATGAGAATAAAACTACATTAATTATTCACACTAATCGATCAATATATGGGGAATTAAAATAGTTAAACATTAATGAAGGACAAATATGTAAAAAATGACTAATTCAAAGTCTGCAAATTAAAGAATGTTATATTAAGGGACACTTCTTCTAGAAATAGTCTTATAATTAGGAGGGAGTACTCCCTCCGTCCCTGTCTTATAAGACCCCTTCTAGAAGAATTGAGTGTCCCTTAATATAAGACCCTTTGCAAATGTTTAAGTAAAACAATAATTTTTTTTCATACTTACCCTTCATTAATATTCAACTCTTTTTATTCCCCATATATTGTTAAGTGTGATAATTAATGAAGTTTTACCTATATGCCCAACTACACCATTGGAAAGTGACTTTTGGAATCTTCCACCATGTCACAATTAATGTCTCTAAAATATAGTGACTTTTAAATAGGGGTATATTTGGAATGCTATTATTTTTTTAAAAAGATCAATACATTAACTAATTTTTCTTAAAGGGTGTGAAAGGTTAAAAAGGTGATGGAGGGAGTATTATAATACCTTGGCAACCATGAGGTAGGTAACCACGTCTGTCGGTTGCATCGTGACATTGACTGTTGTCTGCCTTACAGGCATAACTTGAAACCTCTTTGTGAGCTTCTTGGCACGTTTTGTTCCCCACTGCCCAATCCAGCACCACAGGAAACGCTCTCTGCTCCAACTTAACGAGGTCTTTGGAAACAAAGTTGTAGGCTCCATCCTCCACAAGAAAAGCCTGACCGCATGGATTGAAGTCAGGCCGTGTGAAGTTGGTGATGTTGAACGCAATACCAGAAATATATCCTATATACGATAGCCCTTTGGGTATTGATGAAGTCTCGCAACAACCATTACCGGAGCAAGACCCATTTGCCCCGATATCAGCAAGCCGCGCCCCGTTGCTGCAGAGAGACACGCATCCCGATGTGTAGTTCTTTCCCTCAAAATCGGTTCCCAACACTAGTCCAACGGTGTTGCAGCCAATCACCATAAACTCGTTTCGACTTGAGACGACCAAATTATACTGATCCAGGTAGAATTCCCAGTATGTTTGATTCGCGAGTTCGCCTTTATCAGTGTAGCAGTCGTTGGCTACTGGCCATGCAACGTGCAGTTGGCCGTTGGGTGAGATGTTTAGGACACTTAGATTGGTTCGTGGCAAGAAAGGAGTACTGTTTGTGTGACTGTGTGGTGAAGAGGTTTGGTTGCAACTTATGAGAAACGTGTTATCAATGGAACAATCCTCCGTGATGCCAAATGGGAAGGGAATAGTGACGGAGCCACAATTTGTTGGACAGTTTGGTAGTGACGTCATGGGTTGAGCTGCTGTTGCTGAGAAGAGGAGGAGCACAACAAGTAGTAGCATAATGATCAGCAGCTTCTTGGAGTTCACAGCCATATATGGTTTAGTATTGTTAGTTTTAGAATTATCAAATAGTGAAAACTTATTTGATTGGTAGAAAGGATGGGGAGACAAATTTATGTTGATAGGCTTAGTTGAAAGGAAAGCTAGCTTAGAGGAATAGTTGGAATAGCTTTGGGTAGAAATGGCTTACTAGTTGCTTAGTTACAAATGTTGGGTACATGGCCTATTTATAGGCCTCAACACACCATTCATGTTTTATCAAGAGAATTCTAGAGATATCTATTCTAGAGTTATCTATCTATATTTAATTGTTTACATAATTCTAGAATTTTCTATCTAGTAGTTACTAACATACATATCTAGCTTTTTCTACACTTATCTAACATGTTCTAGAAATTTGTATCAAACTTTAACACTCCTCCTTGATACAAATTTCTGTAACTCCAAGCATAATGCGTAGTTGTTCGAACCTTGCTCTTGGTAGTGCCTTCGTGAATATATCAGCTACTTGATCTTCAGTCTTGCAATACTCTAGCTTGATTTCTTTAGTTGCTTCTGCTTCTCTGATGAAGTGGTATTTGATTGCTATGTGTTTTGTTCTACTATGATGCACTGGATTCTTAGTCATTGCTATTGCTGATTTGTTGTCACAGTAGATTATGGTAGGCCCATCTTGTTGTTCTCCCATTTCAGCAAGTATCCTTCGAAGCCAAATTGTTTGACTTGTAGCTTCAGCTGCTGCAATGTATTCTGCCTCTGCGGTTGATTGTGCAACTGTTGCTTGCTTCTTTGATGCCCAAGAAAATATTCCTGATCCGAGTGAGAAGGCATAGCCGGAGGTGCTCTTCATGTCATCTACCGAACCTGCCCAATCACTGTCAGTGTATCCTAGCAAACTTGAGTTGGTCATGGTTTTGTACCATATACCAAACTCCTTTGTACCTTGTAGATATCTTAGAATTCTTTTAGCTGCTCCAAAGTGAATTTGGCTTGGGCTTTGCATAAACCTTGATAGAAGACTTACAGCATACATGATGTCTGGTCGTGTAGCTGTCAAATATAGTAAGCTCCCGATCAGACTCCTGTAGCGAGATGCATCAGCTTCTGGTGCTCCATCATCTTTTTGTAGCTTCTCGTTTGTCACGAGCGGAGTAGTGACAGTCTTGCATCCACTCATCTTGAACTTCTTGAGTAGAGCTTCTGTATATTTCTTTTGACAGATGAATATCCCTTCTTTCTTTTGACTTACCTCAATACCGAGGAAGTAGTTCATCAAGCCAAGGTCCGTCATTTCAAATGTCTTCATCATGTCTTCTTTGAATTCTGTCATCATCTTCATATTGTTCCCTGTGTAGATAAGATCATCTACATACAAGGAGACTATGAGAGTGTCATACTGACCTTGGGTCTTGATGTATAGTGTTGGCTCACTCTTACTCCTCCTGAATCCATGATCGGTGAAGTATTGATCTATTCTGCTGTACCATGCCCGAGGAGCTTGCTTCAAACCATATAAAGCTTTTCTAAGCCTTAGCACTTTGTCTTCATTGCCTTTGCTCACAAAACCTTGTGGTTGCTCCACATAGATCTCTTCTTGTAGTACTCCATTTAGAAAAGCAGACTTGACATCTAGCTGATAGATATTCCAGCCTTTTTGTGCCGCAAGAGCTATTAGAGCTCTGATTGTATCTAAGCGAGCTACTGGGGCAAATGTCTCGTTGTAGTCAATTCCAGGTTGTTGTGAGTAGCCCTTAGCTACCAACCTTGCCTTGTGCTTTTGTATGGTGCCGTCGGGATTGAGTTTTGTCTTATACACCCATTTTACCCCGATGATATCTTTGTCTTTTGGACAATCTACTAGCTCCCATGTGTTATTTTTCTCTATCATTTTTATCTCTTCTTCCATAGCCTTTACCCATACTTGTTGTTTTGATGCTGCTTCAAAGCTTTCAGGTTCAAGTATGGCCAAGTTGCAGGTTTCATATATATCCACCAAAGATCTAACTCGTCTTGGAGTAGACTCTGGTGATGGAGTTTGTTGTTGCGGAGGAGAATGAGGCTCACCTGGGACTTCGGCAGTTCCTTCTTCAGGTTGCTGCATTGAGATAGAAATATTTTTCTCTACTTTCTCGTCATTCCAATTCCAAGCAGCATTTTCATCGACTTCAACGTCTCGGCTAATAGTGAGCTTCTTGGTCTGCAAGTTGTAGACTCGGTAGCCTTTTGACTGTGTGCTATACCCAAGGAAGATGCCTCGTAAGGTCTTGTCTTCTAGCTTGTGCCTCTTCTCTTCTGGAACATGTATGTAGCAAATAGATCCAAAGACCCTTAGGTGCTTTGCTGATGGCTTTTGCCCGCTCCAAGCTTCGATCGGAGTCTTATCTTGAACTGCTTTAGTCGGACATCTATTAAGTATATAGACAGCAGTATAGACTGCTTCAGCCCAGAATGTGTTTGGTAATCCTTTCTCCTTGAGCATCGATCTGGCCATCTCCATGACAGTGCAATTTTTTCTCTCAGACACTCCGTTTTGTTGCGGAGAATATGCGACTGTAAGTTGTCGCTCAATGCCTTCATCTTCGCAGAATTTATCAAACTCGTGGGATGTGTATTCTTTGCCACAATCACTTCTAAGTACTTTTATTTGTTTCCCACTTTGCTTTTCGACAAGGGCCTTAAACTTCTTGAAAATACCAAAGACTTCTGATTTTGCTTTTATGAAGTAGACCCAAGTCATTCTAGAAAAGTCATCTATGAAGAGAATGAAATACCTGTTGTTATGGAGTGACGATGTCCGCATTGGTCCACATACATCTGTATGGATCAGCTCCAACAAGTCCTTTGCTCTCCATGCTTTGCCAGTTGAAAATGGCAGTCGGTGTTGCTTGCCAAGAAGACATCCTTCACAAGCTTCACTATTATCCTTTAGGCATGGGAGATCTCTCATCATATTCTTTTGATATAATAACTTCAAGGCATGGGTATTGAAGTGGCCAAATCTTCGATGCCAAAGCCATGAGTCGTCAACTTCCGCTTTCATGGCAATATTAGAGCCTTGTCTCAGGCTTATTGGGAAACTTCTGTTTCTCTTCTCCATTTTACTCGGCCAATCTCTATCTTTTTATTGTCATATATTCTACATGTGTCTCCTTCGAAGTGGAGAGTATAACCTTTCTCCATCATTTGGCCAATGCTCAAGAGATTTTCTTTGAGATTGGGAACTAGTAGAACGTCAGTAATAAGTCTCGTACCTTTCTTCGTCTCCACCATAACGGTGCCTTTGCCTTTTGATTCAACGACAGTGCCATTCCCCATTCGGACTTTCACTTTGACGGATTCGTCAATATCCTTGAAGATGCTTGCATCTTTGGCCATATGATTGCTGCAGCCACTATCCAAGTACCAGCTTCCAGCTGTTTCATTATTGGAATCTTGGGTAGCATAGAAAAGATGTTGCTCACCATCTTTCTCTTCAGCAAAGTTTGCTTGATGTTTATTTTTGTTGCGACAATACTTCTCCACATGTCCAAATTTCTTGCAGTGATGACATTGTGGCTTTCCACGATACCGACAGTCTTTTTCGGCATGATTTGTCCTTTTACAAATGCCGCATGGAGGATATTCATTCTGATAATTTCCAAAGAAATTTCTAGAATTCTCTTTATTTCTAGAAGTTTCTCCATTATTCCTTTTTTCTGCATTTCCTTTATTTTGAGACCGTAATTTTAGCTTCGATTGAAAGGCATTTTCAACCGAGTCCTCATCATGCCTATTCAATCTTTGCTCATAAGCTTCAAGTGACCCCATCAACTCTGTCACTGATAAGGTAGATAGATCTTTTGTTTGCTCAATCGTTGTCGCAATCGAATCATATTTACGGGGAAGAGTAATTAGAATTTTCTCGACAATTTTCTTGTCAAGAATATTTTCCCCGTAGGCTCTCATTTGGTTAACTATTTCTTTTATCTTAGAATAGTAGTCCTTTACGGTCTCAACTTCCTTCATATTTAGCAATTCAAAGTTACGCCGTAGAGTTTGAAGTTTTACAGCACGTACCTTTTCGCTTCCTTCGAACTCCTCCTGCAGCGTAGTCCATGCTTCTTTGGCGGTTTTGGCACCCATTATTCTCGGAAAAATTGTGTCGGTCACGGCTTGTTGCAAAATAAATAGTGCCTTCGAATTCTTTTGTTTGTTCTCCTTCAACTCCTTTTTTTGAGCCGCAGTAAGGGCTGAGGTGTCTTCTGGAGCAGAAAATCCTTCTTCTATCGTATCCCATAGATCTTGGAAGGTGAAGTATGTCTTCATTTTTGTGCTCCAAAAATCATAATTTTCACCATTAAAAATGGGAATAGGGATAGATGATGGTTGAATGGTGTTAGCCATGGGATAGAAAATTTATTGGAAGTTGGTAGGATATTGGGAGAATTTTTTGGAAGTAGTGGGGTAATATTTCTACGCCCGGTAGATGATCGAACGTAGCTCTGGTACCACTGTTAGTTTTAGAATTATCAAATAGTGAAAACTTATTTGATTGGTAGAAAGGATGGGGAGACAAATTTATGTTGATAGGCTTAGTTGAAAGGAAAGCTAGCTTAGAGGAATAGTTGGAATAGCTTTGGGTAGAAATGGCTTACTAGTTGCTTAGTTACAAATGTTGGGTACATGGCCTATTTATAGGCCTCAACACACCATTCATGTTTTATCAAGAGAATTCTAGAGATATCTATTCTAGAGTTATCTATCTATATTTAATTGTTTACATAATTCTAGAATTTTCTATCTAGTAGTTACTAACATACATATCTAGCTTTTTCTACATTTATCTAACATGTTCTAGAAATTTGTATCAAACTTTAACAAGTATATGTTTTTCAGGTTAACTGTGGTGTGGCTGTATGTATAGTTAAGAGAGGACTATAAATTCCAAGATTTTGTTTTGTATTTATTTCCTCGGTCTGCTTGTAATGGAAAGGAATTAGAAGGA
The DNA here is from genome assembly GCA_026901365.1 of Sesbania bispinosa. NCBI lineage: Eukaryota > Viridiplantae > Streptophyta > Magnoliopsida > Fabales > Fabaceae > Sesbania > Sesbania bispinosa. The sequence goes on from QLOH01000998.1 coordinate 142,106, forward strand.
TATATAGAAATTAGAGGGCCGATTAGAGTGATGATAGACGTACCGCACAATCAATTGTAGCGCACTGTGTGGTCTTTTATTTTTTTAAAATTTTTTTATTTATTTTTTAATTTATTAACTAAATATATTATTATATTCACTATTTTTTATGCACACAATTAATCTCATAAATTCAATTAACCAAATATCTCACTTTGTTAACCACCAATGTGTACACTATTAATCTCATTTACAAATATTTCACCATTTTTTATCACATGATTAACCACGTGTTAACAAAAATTACAATTAACTAAAAATCCCATTCTACAATACTCTTAACAAATATCTGCTGAATAGGAGGAAGTAAATAGACATGGCATTTCTCACAAATGTATTGTAGCGGCACTGAAGTTCACAGTTGCTTCTATGCCTCTGACCATTGATTGTTTGTTTCTATTTGGGAACACAATACTTTGACATCTATTTGCAAGTGGGAAAGGTGTAGGAAATTAAAGTCGTACAAATCCTCTCCAACCAAAGTCTCTCCATCTCATTCTATCTTCAATCGATCTAACTGTTGGATACATCAATATTTTAAAAATATTTAAATAGTTTTAACCTCAAAAATAATATAGCAAAAAAAAAAATGAAAGTTAGGAACTTAATTTTAAGTCTCAAGAATTTAAAATCTAAACACCCCCAAATTATAAGTTTGGGGAGAATGCTAAAGTGTCAAGATGCTGAAAAGTATCGCAACTATAGCAGCATATTAATCAGCAGCTTGTTTGGAGACAATACTTATTTGCAAGTGGGAAAACAATACTTTAACAACGGTGATTGTCTCTAACCACATGCTTTCAAAATTCAAACACACAACGGTATTAGCAAAAGTAAACAGGAAAATAATTCGTTCACACTACAATTGGAGTGTCATAGATAGATGTAAAAAAAAAATAGAGAAAAAAATATAATAAGTGATGTGATAGAAAAAGAGAAAGAATTTTTTTTTCATAAAATATAATTTATAAAAAATCTTAAATTTGGTTAAAAATTTTGAATTTTTTATCTATACCATAAATGTTCAGATATTCTCTATAGAAAGCCAATTTTATAAGGTCTATATTTTCCATTCACATCATGAGAGCTTAGGAAGTTAGGATTCCACTCAGTCAAATGTTTGAACATGAATATTTTGAGACTTGTGAACTTCATTTTTTTTTTTTTTAAAAGAACAATCCTATTTGCGTGTGAGAGAATCATTGATATATGATTCCAAATGTGAATTGCAAACATATTATATATTATACCGGTAAAATAAGTTTTTTGTCCGTGCATGTAATTTTGGTGTATTTGTTATATATTGAATTTTAAAAATTTTTTTATATATCTATACTTTTAAAACACCTTAATTATATCCCCTTAAGTTAATTAGTTTATTAAGTTGTTGACTTATTTAATAGATTTTCACAATATCCTTTATTATTGAGTCTCAATTATAATTCATGTGAATGTTGAGTATATTTATTAAGCAATTGAAATCAATAGCAATTTAACATAGTTAATCAACATCAGGAACTATAGTTAAGATGTTTTAAAAATATATGGATATAAAATAAAGGTTTTAAAAGTCGGTGATAAAAGCTAAAGTTAACAAAAAATTCACGAACGAAAAACATATTTTACCATTATTATACTATAAATTAAATGAGATCAATGTAAGATTATGATGAAGATTTCTTTGGAAAAATATATATTGACCCACAAAACGGAGCGTATAAAATGTAATGAGAAAAGGAAATGGAGAGAGAAAGTAATATGTGATAATTAATTTGATGAGAAAAGAATAGTGAGAAAAATAAGTGTAAATTGGAGTGTAAAATTTTTTAATGTAAAAAATTCAAAACTCTTTCTAAAATGATTTGTATAATTATACAAAAAAAATGATTTGTACAATAAAAAGAGAGCAATATAAAATAAAATAATTTATATGAAGAGAAAGTATATAAACAATGATAAATTTTTATACATCGTTCTCCATCTCATTTTTCCGCTTATGATTCCTTATCATTATCAAACTAATTATTGCCTAATTTGGATAAACTTTTCTAGAAGAACTTTTAAGAAAAGAAAATATATACAATGAATCAAGAAGATAAAATGAATTCAAATTCTTCCAGAAGTTGAAATAGTGTCTGCAACTCAACTTATCTAGAAGCTTTTTCATTTAACTTTTCTATATATAAGTAACTAGTTTCAACTCCTAGAAGAAGTTGAATTCATTTTATTTATTTGATTCATTCTATTTTTTTTTCTTCTAAAAGTTTTTTAACAAAAGTGTATCCAAACATAGCTATAACTCATCACATTTTTTCACTTCTCTTTCTTTTTCTTCTCATCTCACTCTTTTTCAATATGGTGTATACATCAATATTTCTCTGAAACAATACCCATGATTTTTTCATGTTGAATAAAAAAACATAGAAAAATGTTATTTATACATCAATTATATATACAATAAAACATACAAATAGAAAGGAATGAAAGAGAGAAAAATGTGTGATGTAAGAGAGAAATATTGAATAAAAGTGTTGTATATATGTTATATAAATAACACTTCTCAAAATTATATTTTTTTTGGTATTGTGTTCTCAAAATTATATGTTGACATAAATTAAATGAGCATGATTTTGAAGAAAATAACAAAAATGTCACCGTTGGGCGAAAAAGTATGTCAAAAAATCTGACGGGTCGAAATAATTGTGGTGGAGTTTTAATACAAAGTAGTAGATAATAACATATATGTATTTAGAAAAATCATATATACAAGTAAAATATTTTTGTAGTTTATAAGGTTGTTGGCTTGGAAAAATCATATATGTTGAAATGAATAACCATGATTTTGAAGAAAACAACAAAAATGTTATTATTGAGCGAGAAAAATTATGTTAAAAAATCTGACCCATAGAAAAGGCACTACAAGAAAAAAGGATTGTCCGAGATATGTTAAAAATGATTATTAACATTAATTAGTCATATATTATAAAATAAAAAAACATAAATAGATAGTTTTAAAAATATTTTTTTAATTTGTTATATATTATATATATATCAATTTTAAAAATATGTATAAATATATTAAATATTTTAATAAAATTAATATATTCTTATATAATTATATATGATATTATTTATTAAATAATTATATATATGAGTGCGGGTATGGGGCGGGTTGGGTATCATAGTGTCCGTACCCGCGCCCGTCCCCATGAAAAAATGCGGGCTATTGCCCGTACCCACGCCCATACCCGCTTTTGCGGGTTTTTACCCTGTCCATTGCGGGTAATTTTTACGGGTACCCATAGGGCTTGAGCTCAATTGTCATCCCTAAGCCCACTACCCACATGATCTGGCCGGGCCGGGTAGCCTAGATTGACAGTTCTACAAACAAGCTAGATTGTGTGGTGAGGGAGATGCTATGATACGCGGTCAAATTAAAGGATTTTAATACCATTTTTTTTTTACCAATAAAAGAATGAATGAGTTTCATGAAGGCATTAACGTTTTGTTTGGATTCGGAATGGAAATGAGAGAATGAAAAATAGAAGGAAAGAAAAGAAGGAAGAAAAAAAAGAGAAAGTGAAAGGATTTTTTAGTTGTTTGGTTTGAGATAAAATAAGTAAGAAAGTAAAAAAAAAGGAAAATAAGTATGATATATATACAATTACCCATTTGCCTTCATAAAAAGAAATAATAATAATAATAATAATAATAATAATAATAATAATTATTATTATTATTATTATTATTATTATTATTATTATTTCTTTTTATAAGTAAAATAAAAGAAGCCGAGAAAAAATTAGAAGACCCCCTCTCACATCTTCCTCTTCTTCCTAGCGCAAAAAAAGGTGGGGGCAACTTCTCAAAATGGCACCCAGGGCTCCCTCCTCTTCAACCCTCCTCCTTTTCAAGAACGCACAACCGGGGTAGAAGTGGCTTGACGATGGTGCGCGGAGGTGGCTGTCATCGGAGAGGTGGAAGACAACAGTGATTTTTTCTCCCAACTTTTCACAAACAGAAGAAGAAAACTGATGGGGAGGGGGTAAATGAGTCTTTTCACAACTCAACCTCTCTTTCTCACGTTTTCTCGCCCCTGATGGGAAGAAAACTGCAAGTGTATTGTAGCGGTACAGTTTCCCCTCCCTTCTCATTTTTCTTGCTATGCCATCATCTGTGTTTTCCAGCCATTCTCCAGCCTTAGGACTTCCCTCTTTCCACTTTCTGTTGATACAAACAGAGCCTAAATCTATTCACTGGGGAAACTTTCACCTATTGCACTTTCCCTTTAACCTATTAAATATATTTTTCCTTATAATATAAAAATTATGATTCATTCAATTTTATTTAATTTATTCTACAGTTTGGTTGAAAAAAATTAGGACTAAACTAGCAGATTAGTCCTTGAGTTTGTAAGGGTCGGGCAGTTTAGTCCCTGACTTTACGAAACTCGTCCCGTAGTCCTTGACTTTACGAAACGTCAGTCACTTTAGTCCAAGAGTGTTAACTCCGTTAATTTGTGATGACTTGTCATGTTCAAATGACACATAGGATGCTGGAAGGGTTGAAAACGACGTCGTTCATCATCACCATTTATGATGCTGCATCTTCCCATGCTTTGTGTGTGGGTACCTGATCCAAAAACACAGGAAAGCTTTCTTGGAGCAGAAAAGCATAAAGCTAGGGTTCTAAACTAGTGTTTATTTTCCACATTCGTCCAGGGATGCAGTGTCTCTGCATCTGTTTGGGATGGACGAGATGAAGTGGATTCCGTTCCGAGTGAGTAGCGTTGCTTGAGTGATGGAATGCGCAAGTTGGTTCCCTTCTCTGTGCGTCCAGAGGAAACCACAATTAGGTATGAGACTACTTGACTTTTGGATATCTTTCACCATTTGAACAATAGAACACTGTTGATTTCCTCCTCTTGAGGCTTCTATGACAGTAAGGTTATCTGATTAAATCAAGGTTCTACAGCTGTAGCTTCCAGATGCGAGAGACACCCCTTCCCTGACAGCAAGAGCTTCTGCTATAAGCGCGGATGCCGCTGGGATGAGCTTAGACGAAACAGAGAGGATGGTCCTAGCTAAATTCCTCGCAATTGCAGCTATGGCAGCATATCGAAGATGAGGTTTGAAGGCTGCATCGCGGTTAATCTTGATCGCATCTTCCCTGGGTGCTCTCCAAGCTTTAGAGGTATGGAAATTCCTTGCCCCATTTCCTCTGGTACATGAAATCTGCTCAATAAGATTTAGGTAGCCAAGTAGTGAATTTGCTCTTGCAATTGTGATTATGGGATTTGGTTGGATTTCTTTGTGGATGAATTCATTTCTTCTTTTCCAAATCGCCCATATTAGCAAAACTAATTCGGCCATTAAAAACTGAGAGTAGTTTCCTTAAACTTTGATTTCTGTTAGGGACTCCCAGAGCCAAATAAGAAAGCTCTGGATATTGTTATGCACAGGGATTCTCTGGACTTGGGAGCCAAACTAGGTTGGGGTTTTCCATGGGTGCTTTAGGATAACATGCTCTGGATAAAATACATTAAAGGAATCTTATGTGTTGCATTATGTTCTAGATAATCAGGGTATATTATCAGAGGATACGTTAATTTAGATTCTACATGTGATTTTGATAAAAAAAAAAAAAACTACTACAGATCATGCGTTCGGACTTGCAGGAGGAGTAGTAAGTTGGTTATCCAAATTACGTATACATACTATTGTAGCTCTATCAACTATAGAATAAATTAAACCCCAAGCGGATGGTCAAGTAGAGCAAGACAGAGTCTCGCATCTGACAGGTCGCAGGTTCGAACCCCCATGCACTTGTCCCATTGGGGTGAGGTAAATGTAAGTACCTCTGTAAGTGCTCTTTGAGCCTGGAGGCCTTCCTTGCCATAAACTGGGGCGTCAACCCTTCACCCTAAATTTTTTACTAAACTAGCAGATTAGTCCTTGAGTTTGTAATGGTCGGGCAATTTAGTCCCTGACTTTACGAAACCCGTCCCGTAGTCCTTGACTTTACAAAACGTCAGTCACTTTAGTCCAAAAGTGTTAACTCCGTTAATTTGTAATGACTTGTCATGTTCAAATGATACATAGGATGCTGGAAGGGTTCAAAACGACGTCGTTTTGCATTTTTTATTATGGCCAGAGATAAAGCTTAACTTCCTCATACTAACACAGCCTCTACCTCCAACAGTATTCCTAAAGAACTATGGAAATGGATATGGATCATTCAAACCCCTAAAAAATTAAAATTTTCTCGTGGAAAGCATGCCAAAATGCAGTGCCTGTGTGATTGTTAATCTCTACTGAAACCGCCTAGCCCCTCATCCAACATGCCCTATATGTAAAGAAGAACCTGAAACCTCAGAGCATGTTATCCTAAAGCACCCATGGAAAACCCCAACCTAGTTTGGCTCCCAAGTCCAGAGAATCCCCATGCAGAACAATATCCAGAGCTTTCCTATTTGGCTCTGGGAGTCCCTAACAGAAATCAAAGTTTAAGGAAACTACTCTCAGTTTTTAATGGCTGTATTAGCTTTGCCAATATGGGCGATTTGGAAAAGAAGAAATGAATTCATCCACAAAGAAATCCAACCAAATCCCATAATCACAATTGCAAGAGCAAATTCACTACATGACTACCTAAATCTTATTGAGCAGATTTCATGTACCAGAGGAAATGGGGCAAGGAATTTCCATACCTCTAAAGCTTGGAGAGCACCCAGGGAAGATGCGATCAAGATTAACTGCGATGCGGCCTACAAACCTCATCTTCGATATGCTGCCATAGCTGCAATTGCGAGGAATTCAGCTAGGACCATCCTCTCTGTTTCGTCTAAGCTCATCCCAGCGGCATCCGCGCTTATAGCAGAAGCTCTTGCTGTCAGGGAAGGGGTGTCTCTCGCATCTGGAAGCTACAGCTGCAGAACCTTGATTGAATCAGATAACCTTACTGTTATAGAAGCCATAAGAGGAGGAAATCAACAGTGTTCTATTGTTTAAATGGTGAAAGACATCCAAAAGTCAAGTAGTCTCATACCTAATTGTGGTTTCCTCTGGACGCACAGGGAAGGGAACCAACTTGTGCATTCCATCACTCAAGCAACGCTACTCACTCGGAACGGAATCCACTCCATCTCGGCCAACCTAAACAGATGTAGAGACACCGCATCCCTGGACGAATGTGGAAAATAAACACTAGTTTAGAACCCTAGCTTTATGCTTTTCTGCTCCAAGAAAGCTTTCCTGTGTTTTTGGATCAGGTACCCACACATAAAACATGGGAAGATGCAGAATCATAAATGGTGATGATGAACGACGTCGTTTTGAACCCTTCCAGCATCCTATGTGTCATTTGAACATGACAAGTCATCACAAATTAACGGAGTTAACACTCTTGGACTAAAGTGACTGACGTTTCGTAAAGTCAAGGACTACGGGACGAGTTTCGTAAAGTCAGGGACTAAATTGCCCGACCCTTACAAACTCAAGGACTAATATGCTAGTCCTACATTTTTTCAACCAAACTGTAGAATAAATTAAATAAAATTGAATGAATCATAATTTTTATATTATAAGGAAAAATATATTTAATAGGTTAAAGGGAAAAGTGCAATAGGTGAAAGTTTCCCCAGTGAATAGATTTAGGCTCTGTTTGTATCAACAAAAAGTGGAAAAAGGGAAGTTCTGAGGCTGGAGAATGGCTGGAAAACACAGATAATGGCATAGCAAGAAAAATGAGAAGGGAGGGGAAACTGTACCGCTACAATACACTTGCAGTTTTCTTCCCATCAGGGGCGAGAAAACGTGAGAAAGAGAGGTTGAGTTGTGCAAAAGACTCATTTACCCCCCCTCCCCATCAGTTTTCTTCTTTTGTTTGTGAAAAGTTGGGCGAAAAAATCACTGTTGTCTTCCACCTCTCCGATGACAGCCACCTCCGCGCACCATCGTCAAGCCACTTCTACCCTGGTTGTGCATTCTTGAAAAGGAGGAGGGCTGAAGAGGAGGGAGCCATGGGCGCCGTTTTGAGAAGTTGCCCCCACCTTTTTTTGCGCTAGGAAGAAGAGGAAGATGCGAGAGGGGGTCTTCTAATTTTTTCTCGGCTTCTTTTATTTTTCTTATAAAAAGAAATAATAATAATAATAATAATAATTATTATTATTATTATTTCTTTTTATGAAGGCAAATGGGTAATTGTATATATATCATACTTATTTTCCTTTTTTTACTTTCTTACTTATTTTATCTCAAACCAAACAACTAAAAAATCCTTTCACTTTCTCTTTTTTTTTCTTCCTTCTTTTCTTTCTTTCTATTTTTCATTCTCTCATTTCCATTCCGAATCCAAACAAAACGTTAATGCCTTCATGAAATGATAGCTCATTCATTCTTTTATTGGTAAAAGAAAATGGTATTAAAATCCTTTAATTTGATCGCGTATCATAGCATCTCCCTCACCGGACAATCTAGCTTGTTTGTAGAACTGTCAATCCGGGCTACCCGGCCCGGCCAGATCATGTGGGTAGTGGGCTTTAAGGATGACAATTGAGCTCAAGCCCTATGGGTACCCGTAAAAATTACCCGCAATGGACAGGGTAAAAACCCGCAAAAGCGGGGCGTGGGTACGGGCAATAGCCCGCATTTTTTCATGGGGACGGGCGCGGGTACAGGCACTATGATGCTCAGCCCGCCCCATACCCGCACTCATATATATAATTATTTAATAAATAATATCATATATAATTATATAAGAATATATTAATTTTATTAAAATATCTAATATATTTATTCATATTTTTAAAATTGATATATATATATATAATATTACAAATTAAAAAAATATTTTTAAAACTATCTATTTGTGTTTTTTTTATTTTATAATATATGACTAATTAATGTTAATAATCATTTTTAACAGATCTCGAACAATTCTAACACATGATATCCAAGTTTATAAAATAGTGTGATGTGAAAGTATGTTCTAATATTTAATAAAAATTTTGAACTTTAGATCATGTATTGTGTTTTAGAACATTAACATATTGTGTTTCAATGTAATTAAATTATTGTCACTGATATTTAAAAATTATGTTTGGACGATCTTCGAGTAATTTTTCAATTAAGATATAATTTTTTAAATTAATATTTTTTAGTAAGTTGTTAATTTTTTACTTAATAAAAATGTTAGTAATGAGCGCGGGTACGAGCATGTAGGTGCCCAACGGGTATGGGGACAAGCACTAAAGTTATTGCTCACGCGGGTATGGGCGCGGGTACGGGTTTTTTTGAAAACGCGGGTACGGGGATGGACATCGTTGTACCCTGCCCAGAGGGTACCCATTGCCATCCCTAGCGGGCTTTATTGGGCTGGGCTAAAAAGCACAAAAGTTATTTTGGCTTCTAAAATAGGTGTCTGAATTCTCACTCTTTTACTATTTATAAATTTTAAATGAGTCCCAATTTTTTAATTAATAACAATAAAATAATATTAAAAAAACAACATATACGTACCCACTAAGCCTGCTATTGCAGCCTGCACTGTCAGTAATATCAGGTGCTTATTTAAGCATTTATGCTTAAATAAACACCAAGCAAAAATCCTCTCCATTGCGTGTGTGAGTTAAGCACTAATGCTACTGTAGTTAGAATCAAGATAAGCTCCTACAATGTTGGTGCCCTCACGGTTTGGAATGAGTGTGTCAAAGAGTGTGTTGCTGGCACTTTTTTTTCATATATTTAGAGATTATATTTTAATCCTAATCAATTTTTTTTTCTAAATAAAGCTTAAATATTATTATTATTTTTAATAAATGATGGTCCCCATAGAAATCCTAATAAATGTTAGCTTTTTTATTCAATTTTTTTATTAAATTTAATAAGTTAAATTTAAATAACTTTTTTTTTGTTTAAGGTTTAGGTGTTCACTTTTAATCAAATATTAAGTGATGTGTAAAATTCCTATGACAACCGATAATTAAATCAATAAATTAATTTGTTATTTTTCTTAAAATTAGAGGGTGTTACATCCTTGATTTCCCTTAAATAGCTCAACCCTTGTATATGAAAAAAGAAACTTGTTAGGAGAGCTAATCCCATCATAATTTGCATGAGTCTTCATAATTCGTATGGGCTCTTTCGTTCTTGATTGTTCTCTTACTTTGCATGAGTCTTCATGAGCTATTTATAGTCGCGGGTGAGAAGTTCGTTGCACACAACCGTTTAGAGATAGCACTTAATGTTGTTCATCCTGGTGTGAGACATCTCCTGATAGCTTCTGAGCCAATACAAAGTTGCAGTACTGTGTTGACTCTGTGCTGACACACTACAAAAAACTGTGTAGCAGAGATTTCCTTTCTGCTGCATGTATTTCAAACATGCTAAAAAGTCTCTGTTATGCATGCCTTATATGGTAAGTTGAATGCTTGTTGCAGAAGTCATTAAATAAAACTGAGTCTTCAGCAGAAATCCTCAGAGGGCTTCACTCTTCAGATGACTTCTAACTTCAGACGTTTTGCCACGTCAGATGGCTTCAGACAGCTTCCAGCTTCAGAAGGTTTCTGTCTTCAGACACTTTGACACTTCAGAAGGCATTACTTCATCAGAAAGTAGGCCACTTCAGATGGCTTCACTTCTTTAGAAGGTTTCTTGACATCAGAAAGTAGGCCATGTCAGTAAGTTTCTTGACTTAAGAAGGTCATCTTTCTGAAATCAGAATATACATTAAATAGCATAGGCATATTTGCATAAGTGTCATTTAATCAAATTTGTTGTTCATCAAAACTTGGAAGGTGAGACTCAATCATTATTAAATACTTAATGATATTTTTTATACTCAACTTAGTGAAGAGTTGAGCTCAATAGGTGAGACCCTATGAAGGGTGCTGGTTGTGTGCTGATAATATAGAATTGTACATGTGCTTGTGTTGTGATATGTGTAACTTTTATGCTAAAATTATATAATTTTTGAATTGTAGACAAATGGATGTATGATAGGGTTGATTCTTTTAGGAGATTGAATAATAAGTTTATTGGAGGGGTTTCGAGATATGTTAACAAGGCTATGGAACAACCTTCGTTTATGTCTGATGGAGGGATTAGGTGTCCATGTGTGAAATGTAATTGTGAGAGTATTCTGAAACCTTCTTTAGTTAGACTTTATTTGTTTAAGTATGGATTTAAACCAAGCTACAGGGTATGGACTAACCACAGAGAAGTAGGGTCCAATAATGTTGAGTTGGGAGATGATGATAATAGTGGTGAAGGTATGAGTTATGAACCTCGGTTTGCCTCAATGACTCAAATGGTGTATGATGCATTTAGGCATATACCTGATCAAACAGATGCTAATGGCCATGAGCCATCTAACCCAGATGCCCAATAGTTTTATGATATGTTAATATCTGCAAACCAACCAATTTATGATGAAGCAAATGATTGTAGGTTATCAATAGTTGTGAGGTTATTAGCAGCTAGGAGTAATTGGCATGTTACTGAAAAGTGTTTAGATTATTTCATCAAAATACTAGTTGATGTAGCTCCAACACCCAACACTATTCCAAAGAACTATTATCAGGCGACCAAATTGGTGTCTAAGTTAGGGTTGAAGGCGGAAAAAATTGATTGTTGTAGGAATGGTTGCATGTTGTATTACAAGCAGTGGCGGACCGAGGTATAGATGAGGGTGTGCAATTGCACCCCTTCACTTTGATAAAATTATAACTAAATATCTTGTATTTTGATATTTTCCCCTTGTATACCTTTGAACCCACTGCCGATGGCGGACATGAGGGTGTGCAATTGCACCCACTCACTTTGATAAAAATTACAACTAAATATCTTATATTTTGGTATTTTGTCCCATCTAGTTCTATATATATTTGAACCTAATACTTACCCAATTTCTCACTCCCCTTAGGTCATCCTCAACCTAGAAATTCTCAAAAGTTTCTTAAACCAATATTTCATAATTTTTAATACTTTCCAATATTGTCATATTATTTTTATTATTTTAAGCAACTCAATCATTTTTATCTCCAACCTAATAACTCTCAAAAGTTGCTTAATAGACCTCTCTCTCGATCCTAATTATAAGACAATGTTTGAAATTGTTTATGGTCCTATTTATAAGACAAAATACACAAATTTAGAAGCATTTAATATTTTTTCTCATATTTACCCTTTGACCATTAAATGTTTGAAATTGACACAATTACCATGGTAGTGGAGTTTAATTTTAAATAGAAGTAAACTTGGATGTTGTAGAGTAATTTTTTGAAAATCAATGCATTAATTACTTTTCTTAATGTGTCATTTAGTCTGGATTATCTTATAAATAGGACCGTATGAAGTATTTTATAATTAAAATCCTAAAATTATTTAATAAATGACTAAAAAAATTAAAACCATGCAACAAGCCAACAACCCACTTTTTGGATTGTTGCAGATAGCAACTCAAAAAAATTGTTGACCATTATGGGCATTTCTCCACCGAAAAAAGTTGCTAAGCAGCTCTCAAAATATTTGTGACAACCTCAAAAAAAGGCCATCAAAGATGCTCTTATATGTTTTCATATATTTGATTTTAAAGTCAGAATTTATTTTCTCTTGAATAGCAATAATTATTGGCTAATTTTCTTCATTTTCTCGTTTCATTTCCTTCACACACACATGATAATTATTATTATTTATTTTTTAAATAAATTGCCCCCACTGATCTAGTGTCCTGAATCCGCCACTGATTACAAGGATGGTTCTATGTTAACTGAATGCAAGTTTTGTAATGTTCCGAGGTTTGTTCCTCATAAGGTTGGGAAGGGGAGATAGGATAACTTGATTCCTATTTTCTATTGTGAATGGTTTGATCCAACCACAAACAGTGACATGCGAGTTCAAGCACAATATAATATCATAGAAATAAGGAAGAGTAGAAGGTATAATCGGTATGATCCATTTATTCTTGCACAAAAAGCAAGACATGTCTATTATACCCCTTATCCAGAATTATGTAAGGACTTACGAGGTTGGATTGTGGCAATCACAACAAAACCAAGGGGTCATGTTGAGGTTGATGGGGTTGAGGAAGAAGTTCCTTATCAGGCTGATGACACTTCAACTGTTTTACCAGTTGTAGATATTGAACAGTTGTCAGACTTAGCTGAGAAGCGATATGAACCGGTTATTCAGCCTGAGACTATAGTTGAAGATGATGAATCAAAGGATGATGATGAAGATCAATAAGATGAAAATGATGATGAAGATGAGTGGGATGACAATGAAGATGAAGATAATGATGAAGATCAAGAAGATGAAAATGATGTATAATTAGATTAATATTAATATTGTGTACTTTTCCGTGAAGTTAATATTAATATTGATGTACTTTTTCATAAAGTTAATATTAATGTGTACTTGGATTAACACTAATGTGTACAATATTATTTAATTTTTACCATGATTTTTAATTAAATTTTATAGTTAACACTAATGTAATTTTTAATTAAATTTTAATTAATTTTTACCATGATTTTTAATTAACTAAATAATCAATTTTTTTTTAAAAAAATAATATGATTAGCGACGGTCTGGCGGTCGCTAAAAACCGACGCCAAATGGTACAAGTTCAGCGATGGGCAGGTCGTCTCTACAATATGCCCGCCGCTAACTTGTGACGGCTAGCGACGGTCGTAGCCGTCGCTACGTTGTGACGGTCGTCACTCTAGCGACGGACGTTGCGTCGCTAACTAGCGATGACTGACATATAGTCGTCGCTATTGCATTAACGACGGGGCCTGTAGCAACGACATGCTAGCCGTCACTAAAGCATGAATAGCTACGACTTATGGTCGTCGCTAATCACTGATTTTCTTGTAGTGTGGAGTTTTAGCCACATCCATCGACTTTCCTTGATCCCAAATATTCTTATCATCTTCAAGAATTTCATCTTCCTTCTTTCTACAAGTAGAAATAGTAGGGACCCTTCTCCTGCTAGCTCGCAACATATATAGTAGGGGTGTCCAGGGCCATTGGCATCTTTATTCTCTTGCTCAGCAGCCACTAGTCCTTCAACAATTCCTGCCCTTGCCCAACAGCGAATTCGAGTGGAAGCTTAAATCTTTCTAGTTCTTTGACTGATTCCTTATGAGGAGATTCTACAAGTCATATGGTGATGAATATGCGGGGTTCCAGCATCACATTCTTCCTTTGGATTCAAAAAATCATCCAATCTCATTTGACTTGAAACTAGAAAGAATCTTTTATCAATTTCAAACAAAGGGTTTCTGTCTTTCAAATTCAAAAGAGCATGAGATGAAATTGAGGAAAATAATTTTTCCCGTCTTTAAGAGATGATAATCACGCTCTAAATCGGTTTCCTTTTCTCTGTTCTGCAGCAATCACGTTAAACTTCATTTTCAGGTCACCAAATTAAAATGATGACTGCCAAGGTGAAGAATATAAAGAGACTCAAACATCACATAATTTCCCTAAATCACAAGAGAGTAACACATGGGTCTAATTTGCAAATTTAAAAAAATATTAAAGGTTGATCAAACGTGGCAAGAAAGTCCACAAAAAAACAAGTGACAAACACTAATTGGGACAAGTCATGACTCGACCAATACCCACTAATTATTAGCTGGACCGAAACACTCATAAAAAAAAGTCATTTATGTTGACATAAATGACCATGATTTTGAAGGAAACAACAAAAATGCCATTGTTGGGCGAAAAGATATGTCAAAATATCCAACGGGTTGTAATTGTGGTGGAGAGTTTTAATACAAGTATTAGATAATAACATATTTGTAGTTTATAAAGTTGACTGGGAAAAATCGTATGTTTTTTTGGTCTTTTGACCGGAAAAATTCGTATATTGAAATAAATAACCATGATTTTAAAGAAAACAACCAAAATGTCATTATTGAAAGAGGAAAGATTATGTTCAAGAACCTGCTGGACTCGTGGCAGGGCCGACCCAATATCACCCAATATGTAGTGAAACCTCAAACAAACTTTTATTTTGGGACCTTTTTAAATACATGAAGTGAAAGAAAGAAGCTTTAAAAGTTAAATTTTATTTAGCAAGGATTGAACCATCAACCATTGAGGAGGAAAATCAATTTATAAACAAATGAACTAAGTCTAATTATAATAATATTTTTTATTTTTTATATAAAGGATATTACTAACAATTGGGGGCCTAAAGTAAGGGATTGAGCAGTCTTACCCTACTCGTGGCAATGGAGAGTTATACTGTAACCATAGATAAGTGGATTGCCAACTTTTTTTTTTCTCAAGGAGAATGGGTTAGCCACAGAATTAATTAGTAAACGTAAAATTTAAAAAATAAAAAATCTATCAATTTTAAAGAATTGTCTCAATTCATCAAGTGCATATGTATCCGCTGTTAGGGAATAGATCTAGCTTAATCCAATAGCAAAATTACCTCTTGCACGCGGAAGATAAGGGTTAGTTTATTTTTAGAAAATATTTTATGTTTTTTATTTTTTGTTTGTTAGTTTTAACTATAAACAATGTTAATTTGTTCTTTTTATTTTATCTCGTGTCTTATAGTTTGGTACAGGAAATAGAAAAATTAATATAAAATTGTTTTCATTCTTTTCTTTACAAAATCTTTAAAAACAAGAAATAAAATGATGTTTTCATAATCAAAATTAAAAATATTATAATAATTAAAACTAAAAATAGAAAAAAAATCAAATGTAAATGACCCCTAAAGTTAAAAGAAATGGTGCTTCTAGGGTGTTTCACCTCATGGTGTGTTACCAGTGAAACACCCTACTTGGAATAACAGGTAAAATGACCTGATACCAAACAAAGAATGATGTTTGAAAAATTACAATAAAGTCCCAATTAATTATTGTGTCTCAAAATGCATTTTGGCTTTTTAACTCATCCCTTTAACCTTTTCTTGTCATCGGATGGTCCATTTTTATGTAAGGAAGGAAAATCGTACGACTGGAGCTCAATCTTCTTCTTTACTTCACCAAACTCTTTCTTCCATAGCAAAAGTATCTGGGTATTAGTTTTCAAAATGAAGCAAATATTTCTCTTGTTATTCTTGCCCAACTTTTCCGCTTCTAACTACAGTAGGTTGGTTACTTATTTGATTTTTGTATTATATAATAATAATAATAATAATAATAATAATATGGTAAAATAAAAAATTTAAAATATGTTTTTATGAAAACAAGATTAATGATTGCATTTCTTAGTTTTGTATTTTTTTTTTGTCTAAGTGACCATTAAAATAAGAACAAAGGCAGTACTATTTTAAGAGAGAGGAAATGAAAAATACAATTATCGTTATTAGTTGGAGTAGTTTTAAATGAGTATAATTAAAAAAAATTAATTAATTTTAGAGTTTTGAAATGGAGGGTGTGTTATTACAAAGTTTAATAATACATAAAGTGTTATCTATGCTATATATAAAGAGAATAAGAGAGTTTTGGTTTTCACATTTCCATTCCTATTATACCCTTATTTTATATCATGATTTACTGTTCCCACTAACCAATAACCACCCAATAAAAATAATATCTGTCTAGAAAATGTAGAAAGATGAAGAAGAGACTTTAGAATAGAAAGATGGGGGGAAAGAGGGAGAGGGATAATAAACATAAAAAACGTGGAATAAAATAGATAGTTAGAAAAAATTAGGTGTAAAAAAATGGAGTGTGATAAAATTAAAATTATTATATAAATATGTATGTATGTATTTTTTTGTAAAATTATCTGCCCCTGCATCAAGCCACCTTTGGGAACACCTGTAATAAAATTTAACAACGTTATTAATCTATTGTAAAGAATATAATAAAAATATTATATAAAAAAGAATATAATAAAAATTAAAATATGCAAATTAATGGCGATGAAATCAACCCTTTCACCCTTTATCAAATTATCTACGTATTTGTTTTCCAAAACTATAAAGTCTGATTGTTTCTTCAATGAAAAAAATAGATTAATCCCTAATATAAAAAAAATAAATTAATCCCCATCAAATCCATGGAGACAAAGAAAAACCACTACAGCTTTACAATGTTTGTCGCCTTAAGGGTAATGTACCGAGCAATTACACTGAAATTTTAAAAAAAATAAAGAAGGACCTACTAGAAATTTTTAAAAAACTCCTTCAACATGTTTATGGTAATCAATCAACACCCTCCATTCAAATACTAATAAATCTAACAGTAAGGAAGTTGTGTTTCACCAATGAAACACCCGTGTAATGTTTCACCCTAAACGGACCCTAAAAAAACCTAACAACAACAAGTTTTTTTCTTAGCCCAATAGTAAGTTTATGTGATTTCTCACATGCATGCACAATTGACATTTCTTTCTGCACAAAAGAAAATGAAAATTTTAGCATTATCATTCTAGTAATTTTGTTGAAACATGTTTTTAATTAGCAATGAGAATTTCTACCTTACTAGATAAGTTTAAAGGTTCCGATAACGTTGATTTTTTAACCAATAGTATCTACCATTTAACGAATGTTAATGAAAATTTTTTCAATACTCCTATAGTATGTATTTGAATATATAAACCACCACTTTCGTCCTCTCGAAGTATCAGTCTCTCTTCTACTTAGTCCCTAAAGTAAATAAAAATAAAAGTTAGTACTCGAACTTTTAAATATTCATCACATTAGTCCTTTACCATGGACTAATGTGACGAGATAATGTGAAAGTTAAAGGACTAATGTGATAAATATTTGAAAATTCGAGAACTACTTATATAATTAATTTAATTCTGGGAACTAATTAAGAAAGAGATAAATATTCCAGGTATTTACTCCCACTAGCTAAAATTTTTACACATACAAATGTATGGTTACTTGGTTAACTTTTATCATTTTAATTTTTTTTCTAAATTAAAATTTGACCACGAATTGAGTATGGGAAAACTTTCAATTATTGCACTTTTTCCCAACTATTAAATATATTTTTCTTATAATTTAAAAATTATGATAAATTCAATTAAGAAATGATTATTTATAATTTAAATAGTATGATTAAATCTAAAATTAAACATGTATTCAAAAGGAAATTTTTATTTTGTAAGATATCTATTTTTTATTTAGAAATAAAATTAATCATTTTTAAATGAAAATTTATTCTAATTATATTTTCTAACTGAACGTGAATAACATCTCAACTAGCAATATAGAACAAAGAAACATTTAAATTTAAAATTAAAATGGATACATTGTAAAATAAAATTTTCCTTTATAATATATTTTAATTTTAGATTTTTTTTGTGTTACCACGTGTATTCCCGTACAATTATATAGGGGTCTTATGGGGCTTAATCAAAGTTATGTTAAGTCTCCTTAGTCCTCACCTATTCTCTAAGAGTGTGTATAGTGAGAATCAAACTCAGTAACTCTTCTCATATTTATATAATTTAAATAATAAATTCTAAATAATTATTTTTTACATAAAATTAAATGAATCATAATTTTTAAATTATAAGAGAAAAATATATTTAATAGGTTAGGGGAAAAGTGAAATAAGTAAAAGTTTCCCTTAATAGATTTAATGCCTTCGTTAAATGATAGCTCATTCTTTTATTGATAAAAAACCATTGGTATCAAAATCCTTAGATTTGACCGCCTATCATAGCACCTCCCTCTCATGACAATCTTGTTTGCCATGAATAATCATATCCAATAATCGTAAATAGATGTACATTGAAAGCTTTGAATTAATAGTGAAGTTGAAAACATGAGGTCATTTTAGGTGATCCTTTTGATTTTGAATTCACCCGACTCACAATTTTATTATTATAAAAAGTTAAATTTAATTCTATAATAATAAAAAAAAAGACAATATCGCACAAGAAAAAGACTCACATATTTCTGTTTGGACCAAAAAATAAAGACTCATGTTATGAGAAGTTGAGAACTCTGAAAATAAGACGGCAATGTCACCGGATAGCTAGAACCCTAGAGCGATGTGTTAGAATGTTAGTTTTCTGTTATTAGAAAGTTAGTTGTTCTGTTAATATTGTTAAGGAGTAAAGTCAGTTGTACTATTGCCTATAAGTGGGTATCTTACAATGAGAAACAGAGAACAAAATCTTTCTGAAATTACTTTCTCTTGAATTTACTCTGTGCCTTAACATCTGGTATCAGAGCTCCTCACGGGGCCTGATACACAAAGCTGCAGCTTTTGTAAAGATTGTGCAAGAGAATCTTGAGAAGTGCCATGGCGGAAGGAAACTTAGTGCAAGCTGCAATTCCGAAATTCGATGGTCACTATGATCATTGGTCAATGTTGATGGAGAATCTCCTTAGATCAAAGGAGTATTGGAGTCTGGTAGAAGATGGAGTAGCTGCAGCATCCATTGGTGCTTCCCAAGAACAGTTGAAGATCAATGAAGAGAGCAAACTAAAGGATTTGAAGGCAAAGAATTACCTCTTTCAAGTAATTGATCGAAGCATTATGGAAACAATTCTTGACAAGAGTTCAGCGAAAGCCATTTGGGACTCTATGAAGCAGAAATATCAAGGATCCACAAAGGTTAAAAGGGCTCAATTGCAGGATTTAAGAATAGAATTTGAGATTCTTGGCATGAAGGAGGGTGAATCTGTGGATGAATATTTTGCAATAACCTTGGCTATCGTAAACAAAATGAAGATACATGGTGAGAAAATGGAGCAACTTACAATTGTGGAGAAAATCTTGAGATCCATGACAGCAAAATTTGATTATGTGGTTTGCTCAATCGAAGAATCCAAAGATATTCAAACTATGACCATTGATGAATTACAGAGTAGTCTTTTGGTTCATGAACAAAGAATGAGAGGGCATAAGGAGGAGGAACAATTCTTGAAGGTTACAAGCTTTGGTAAATCACGAGGTAGAGGCAGGGGTTGAGGCAGAGGCAGAGGAAGGCAATTTGATAAGAATCTGGTGGAATGCTTCAATTGTCACAAGTTGGGACACTTTAGATATGAGTGTCCCAGCCGTGAAGAAAATGCTAACTATGCTGAGTTTGATGAAGATGAGGAAATGTTACTCATGTCCTTTGGTGATGAGAAGAAAGTCATTGCAGAAAGTAAAACTTGGTTTCTTGATTCAGGTTGTAGCAATCATATGTGTGGCTGCAAGGAGTGGTTTTTTGATTTGGATGACAAGTTTACAGAGTCTGTAAAACTTGGTGACAACTCAAAATGATTGTGAAAGGAAAAAGGCGTATTAGACTAAAGATTGATTGGATTATACAAGTTGTTTCTGATGTGTTTTATATCCCAGAATTAAAGAACAATTTACTAAGTGTAGGCCAACTCTAGCAAAAACATCTCACTATTTTTTTCCAAGATGATATGTGTAAAGTCTTCCATGAACACAGAGGCCTCATCATGTCAAGCAAGATGTCCTTCAATCGGATGTTTGTTGTTGCTGCTCATGTGATATCTCCAACCTGCTTGAAAGTGGAAAGTGATGATACTACATATCTATGGCACTACAGGTATGGTCATCTTGGTGTCAAAGGATTAAAAACTCTCAGCCAAAAAGAAATGGTTAAGGGGCTACCTTACTTCAAAGAATCAACAGTTGTATGCAAAGATTGTATGATGGGGAAACAACATAGGGAGACTACTCCAAAAGAAAGTTCATGGAGAGCTTCCAAGCATCTAGAACTCATCCATTCTGACATTTGTGGTCCTATTAAACCAGCCTCAAACAGCAATAAGAGGTACTTCATGACCTTTATTGATGATTTTAGTAGAAAAGCATGGGTATATTTTCTCTCTGAAAAATCTGAAGCATTTGAAGTGATTAAGAAATTTAAAATCATGGTTGAGAAAGAATCTGGTAATTCTATTTGTTGTTTAAGAACTGATAGAGGGGGAAAGTACAATTCAGTTGAATTTGACAGGTTTTGCAGCAATAATGGTATCAAAAGGCAGCTCACAACATCATATACCCCCCAACAAAATGGAGTGACAGAGAGAAAAAATAGAACCATCATGAACTTGGTTAGAAGCATGTTGTCAGAAAAGGAAGTTCCTAAGGAATTTTGGTCAGAAGCAGTGAACTAGACAGTTTATGTGCTAAACAGGAGTTCTACTCTAGTTGTGCAAAATGTAACACCTGAAGAAGCATGGAGTGGTCTTAAACCTTCAGTGAGACACTTTAGAGTGTTTGGTTGTGTGGCCTATGCTCATGTTCCTGATGCTCAAAGGAAGAAGTTAGATGTGAAGAGTACCATGTGTGTTTTATTGGGAATAAGTGAAGAATCCAAAGCCTACAGACTCTATGATCCTGTCACAAAAAGGATCATTATAAGCAGAGATGTGAAGTTTGCAAAATCTAATAAATGGAAGTGGGGAGACAAAGAAGCAATAACAGAGAAGATTGTGGCAGAAAATGAAGATGACAGTAGCAATGATGACTCGGGGGAGAATGCTGAGGAAGACAACAGTCATGACACAAACTCCATTGAACCATCAATTGAACCAGCAACTGAGACAGCAACCAGCAATGCACCAAATCAGGATCAAGGGAGGATTAGAAGACAACCAGTCTGGTTAGAAGACTATGTCACAGATGGAGAGCTGCACAATTTTGCCATTTTCAAGGATGCTGCAGACCCTGAGAACTTTGAAGAAGCTATACAACATAATGTTTGGAGAAAGGCTATGGATGCTGAAATGAGTGCTATTGAAAGAAACCAAACCTAGGAGCTTACTTCTCTTCCTCTTGGTGCTAAGTCTATAGGAGTAAAGTGGATTTATAAGACCAAGTGTAATGAAGATGGGAAGGTAGAAAAACACAAAGCTAGATTGGTGGCAAAGGGGTACTCTCAACAACTTGGTATTAATTACAATGAAGTGTTTGCTCCTGTTGCTAGGTGGGATACAATCAGAACCATTTTGGCCTTAGCTGCTCTTAAAGGTTGGACTGTATTTCAACTTGATGTTAAGAGTGCTTTTCTTCATGGTGAACTAAATGAGGTGGTTTATATTGATCAACCTTTGGGTTATTAGAAGCAGGGTGAAGAAAACAAGGTCTACAGGTTGAGAAAGGCCTTGTATGGTCTAAAACAAGCCCCTCAGGCTTGGTACAGCAAGATAAAATCATATTTCAGCAACCAAGGTTTTGAAAAATACTCTCATGAACATACTTTGTTTGTAAAAACAGGACCTGCAGGTCAACTACTGTTGGTAAGCCTCTATGTAGATGATCTAATCTACACTGGAAATGACAAGAAGATGTTTGATGAATTTAGAGAGTCTATGCAAAGGGAATTTGATATGACAGATCTTGGAAGAATGAAATACTTCTTAGGCATAGAAGTAACTCAATGTGCTGAAGGGATATTCATATGCCAAAGGAAGTATGCCAAAGAAATTGTGGAAAGGTTTGGTATGCAGAACAACAATAGTGTGAATAATCCTATGGTGCTTGGATCTAAATTGTCCAAAGATGAAAATGGAGTTACAGTGGATGCAACTATATACAAACAAATGGTGGGAAGCTTGATGTACCTTACAGCCACTAGACCTGACTTGATGTTTGATGTTTGTCTTGTAAGTAGATATATGGAAAGGCCAACTCAAATGCATTTAGTTGCTGCGAAAAGGATTCTCAGATACTTGAAGGGAACCTTAGAACTTGGCATCATGTACAGAAGAGGCAAAGAAGAGGAACTTGTAGCCTATTCAGACAATGACTATGCTGAGGATATTAATGACAGGAAAAGCACCTTGGGGTATGTCTTCATGCTTGGGTCAGGAGCTGTATCATGGTCCTCCAAAAAGCAACCTGTTGTGACTTTATCTACTACTGAGGCTGAATTTATTGCTTCTGCTTCATGTGCTTGTAAGGTGTATGGTTAAGAAGGATACTTGAGAAGCTTAGATACACACAACAGAAACCTACTGTCATATTTTGCGATAATAGTTCAACAATCAAGTTGTCAAAAAAATCCAGTTCTTCATGGCAGGAGCAAGCATATTGATGTGAGATTTCACTTTCTAAGAGATCTTAGTAGAGATGGAGTAATTGATTTAGTGTACCGTAAGTCTCAAGATCAACTCTCAGATATTATGACTAAGCCATTGAAATCTGATTTGTTTAGTAGCCTTAGAACAAGATTAGGAATGACTGAATTGTGTAATTAATACTGAGTTATTTGTCATAAGCTCAGTATTAAGGGAGGATATGTTAGAATGTTAGTTTTCTGTTATTAGAAAGTTAGTTGTTCTGTTAAGATTGTTAAGGAGTAAAGTCAGTTGTACTATTGCCTATAAGTGGGTATCTTACAATGAGAAACAGAGAACGAAATCTTTCTAAAATTACTTTCTCTTGAATTTACTCTGTGCCTTAACACGATGAACTGATATAAAGAAGTTCAGTAGCCACCACATATGATAAATCTTCGAATTGATGATTTTGACACCGTAGAAAAAGTGCATTCAATCATTTGTCATCTGCCATCCCATAGGGGTGACATCACGTCATTGCAAATGGTGTCATCCTCATGCCCAACACATGTAGCATTGGTATAATGACTATGACTACCAGTACAATCTTTTAGAGCTGATCTTTCACCAATTCCATATTCTGTTGCATTTGATGGGGTATTAGTCCGTGGAGTAGTAGCCATCATTCTCAGACTATCCAATTCCATGACCACTTCCTTCATGGTGGGTCTTTCCTCACCTCTAAGTTTCAAGCACCATTCAGCAATATTAGCAACTTCCTTCACCTGCTCCCTATTTCCCTCATTACTGACACAATCCTCAAGAATTTGAAACAAGCAATCATTTTTCAAAGCTGAAAGGAAATACATGGCTAAATTTCTCTCTGCCTCTGGCTTGTCAAAAGAAAGTGCCCTTCTTCCTGTTAGCAACTCGGCAAGTACAACACCAAAGCTATACACATCACTTTTCTCAGTTAGTTGACTAGTTTGGAAGTATTCAGGGTCAAGGTATCCAAGAGTTCCCTGAACCAATGTTGTCAATTGACATTTGTCACGTGGAATCAATCTTGAGGTCCCAAAGTCAGAAACTTTTGCAGTGTATTTGTCATCTAAGAGTATGTTAGTTGACTTGAAGTCCCTATGGATGATTGGTGTGGAAGCAGCAGAATGTAGGTATGAAAGCACACCTGCTGTTTCTGTTGCTATTCTTAGTCTTGTTTCCCAAGAAAGTGTGGTGGTGGTGGCTTCTGCATTGTTTTCATTGTGGATGTGGTCAAAGAGGGTGCCATTGTTCACAAATTCATAAACTAGCAATGGCATTTCTGTCTCTAAACAACAACCTAGGAGTTTGACCACATTTCTGTGGTTAATTTGGGAAAGTACAACCACTTCATTGATGAATTGCTCAATTTGGCTGTGGTCTATTAGTTTGGATTTCTTTATAGCAACAACTTGGTCATTTGGAAGTATTCCCTTATAAACTGTACCATATCCTCCTCTGCCAATGATTCTGCTCTCATGAAAGTTTTCAGTGGCTTTCTTTAGCTCTTGTGCAGTAAAAATTTTGACTGTCTGATCAGTTGATCCTTCTATGTTGGAAACTTGCTTCTGTAACATCAAGCCACCATTTTGCTTAAAATATCTTTCTGTGAGCCTCATTCGTTTTCTTTTACGGACCACAAGGTATAGCCAGCCACTACCCAATAACAATACCAAAAGGCCTATGCCAATACCTACATTGGCAAAACAAAATAGCCTGTTTAGTCTGTCTTAAATTTAGCTATGGTTTTGAAAATGTGTCATTTGCAGATAATTTTTATTTACTTTATTTTAAAGATGGACTATCTCTTTAACTTCATTTTCTACATACACTTCACAATAGCTATCTCTAGAACTATCTGCATTTTGGTTATGCCTTCTGTTAGAGTCCCATGTTGCCTAGAGATTAGGCCAAGTTAAAGTATATAAGCATTGGACAATCTCACCTTATAAGCTAGCTTTTGGAGTTGAGTTAGGTCCGGGTCCAAAATCTAATACCTTTATTTTTCTTTTTGTAGTTTCTTGTTTATCCATTTTCACTGTTAATTTGAGTGCTATTTTGTAAACTTAGTATACTTACCTATTTCAATTTCATTAACCTCACGTTGTAGATCAGAGACACAGCCACTTCCACCTTTTTTACCATCTCCCCGGTGCCTCTTCGTCTTGGGACAAGAACATTTATAACTGCCAGCTAAGTTAATGCAGATATCTGAACAATCATTTAGACTTGGATTGGCACACTCATCAATATCTTGTACAGAAACAACAAAAAAAAGTTAATACTCTATCCATTTACTGAGCAAACAAATCATAAATGTGACTAATTACACCTTTGTGGGAACAGAATCTGTACCTTGGCATCCACCAGGAAGGTAAGCATTTCCCACATAACCTTGTGAGCATTTACAGAGGTACCCTGGTCCATTGTCAGAGTCAATACACATGCTATTTGCTTGGCAGGCATAGAGAATCAAATTCTTCTTAGCTTCTTCACATGTCTGATTCCCAACAGACCAATCAAGAACTGTTGGAGCAGTTCTTCTATTCTGTAGATTGATGAAGTCAGCTTTGGAAAAATTGAAAGAGTCTTCTTCTACCAAAAGAGAGTAGCTACAAGGGTTGTTCACATCCCTTTGCATCTTATTGGAGCTCAGGACATAAGCTTCATATTTCAGAATGTTTTTAGGAATAGAGGTTTGGCAGCAACCAATACCAAAACAAGATCCATTTGCTGAATTATCTATACTACTACAAAGTGAGAAACACCCCCCAGTAGAGTAATTTTTTCCAATCGTTGCATTGATGACTGAAAGGGTGTCACATCCAATTCCAATGAACTTGTTTCTGGTAACTGAGAAAGGGAATGCTTGCAAAGACATAGATGCTCTCCCTGTATCCACATGCATGTCATTTTCATCATGGCAGACATAAGCTACAAATGAGTTTATCCGCAAATGGCCATCCAATGACACTAGTAGGATCTCAATATTTGAGGTCAAATTCCACAAAAATGGTTTGGGAGGGTAGTAACTTGTGTTGCAAGCAACATAAAAGTTGTTATTTAAGTAACAGTCCTCAGATGTACCAAATGGATACGGAATGTTAACACTTCCACATTTATTATGGCAGCGAGGATGAATTGTTTGTGACACTGCAGAGATCATTAATAGCAACCAAGGAACTAGCACTGCCTTTTGGGATGAAGCCATTGCGGCATGCAGTCATCAAGAATTTTAAGATGAAGCAATTGCTGCCAACGCCATGAATTTCAAATCGCTCAAAAATCTGGCTAAACCGCTGCAAGTCAGCCTTCAAATGTTACTTTCAAGAAAAAATTTACCATGGAATGTTGAATTTGTCTTTTGGTTTATAAGAATAATTATCTCTTGGAACCTACAAACAAAATTTATGATTTACTTTAGAGAACTTCTCCATAAAATAATCATTATTTGCCGTGGAGTTAAGCTTGTAGACGTAGCGATTGTAACGGTTAATTAGAGTAAACTAGCAAATCCATCCGAATTATTTTAGGGTTTTAGTTATTAAGGAATAGAAAATTCCAACATAGTCGTTGACCTTTGCTTTCTCTGTCACTATAGTCCAAATATGTATTTTTTGTTAATTTTTTTTACGACGTGTCAATGTTTGGTGACACTCCGTCATACTGTTTGTCATTATAGTGTCAACTGTAGCACAAAAATAATGTGGTCTTGTCAAATTTATAGCTTGAAAAACTTCAACTCCAACAGCTAGCCGCATGCTTCCCTATTCTCCATTTTTCCCCTTCTTCCCTCTTTTTCATTGGAAGGTCTCAACCCCAATGACGTTATTTTTGTGCCCTCGATGGCAAATAATGTGACACTTTAAACGTGATACGTCATAAAAAAAATTAACAGGAAACACACAGTTGGACTATAGTAACAGAAAAAGCAAGAAATCAGGGACTATATTGGAGTTTTCTATTTCTTAGGGACTAAACTGCATTGCCCTAAAAAAATCAGGGATATATTTACTAGTTTACTTGATTAATTAACTAATGAACGAAAACTCTTATATTAGTAATTTCATAAATTAAGTTTGAGTCAAGTATTTATATTAGTAAAAGACTGAAGTGATGGAGAAGGGGTGAAATCTTTGGCCAAGAATGTACTTTCGAGTCCTTAAAGGTCATTAGAGAACTTCTAAAACCTTTGGTAATATGGTAAAGGTAATCTTGAAGCTTCCATTGTTCCGTAGTCCTATGATATTATTATTAACAACGTCATTGCGAACAAAAGCTTTTAGTTCAATCTGTCATGCAATTGGCCTTGAAACGGAAAAAGAAGTTTGTTAATGATACGATAGGATCCCAAGTTGTTTTAGTTTAAACTGGGCCGTTCAATTCTTTTTTTTTTTCATTATGAGGTGAGTTATATTCATGGAAACTGCTATGCACACCCCATTGTTTCTAACCACACCACCCTATTTTATTAGGGAAAACACAAAATATTTCGGAGAGATTCCAACTGGAAATTCTATTTCCGGTATACAACTCAAAATATGTTTTGAATTTAAATATCTAAATTTTTCTCTTGTTATAGTTTAGAAACAAAAGAAATTATCTATAAATTCAAAAAAAAAATTATTTCAGAAATTTACAATTTTCTAAAGTTTTATTTTTGGTATATAATTATAAATTATATGTCGAAAATTAAATTTCTGGAATACAATTTTAAAAGCTTATGTTCAATTTCTGGTAGTTAAAAAATTTAAAATTATTTTAGTAAAATATATTCTAATAAAAAGGTGGTGTGGTTTGAAAAAAGTGTGGTCCAGTTAGCAATTCACTGTACTCATTTGTCACCTGCACAGGCTTCACTTTAGTCCAATATTGGAGGAAAAGATTTTAGGCTGAGCATCAAAGTAGACATGTTGACATAGCTAATTGTGAGAAGCAGTAAAAATATAGCTAATAGGCATGGCAACGGGACAGGTCGATAGAGCTGACAATTCAGGTTACTCGGCTTGACCCGGTATGGATAATGGGTTTTTACATTCCTACATTTTTGTGGCTTTTTTATGGGTAGCCTTTTTTTGTGGATTTTGTGGGCTACCCATTTTTTTTTGCAGGTTTTGCAGGTAATGGGTTTATCAGGTCGGGTTAAAAAACCTCGGAGTTATTCGAGCTTCTAAAATAAAGATTCGAGACCTACGTTTTTGCGGACTTTGACAGGCAGGCTCAGTCGGGTTAGCTTGTTTTTCCTGCTCTATGGGTTAGGGCGAATTTTGCTCTCGTCTTTTTCGCCTCTACAAAAATCAAAGTGGGTCCAAGTTCGGATTTTAAAGAGAGCGTATGAAATCCTAGTCGAGTTTTTGGGAAACCCGCATAGATCACACCTTCTCTATTTTTCATTTTTTATTTATTTTTAAAACTTAAATACATATGCTTAAAGAAATCACACACACATATACACACACAGAGGGTAATTAAGAACTCTATTATATTTAAAGGAAAATATATAAGCTTGTAACTATTATTTAGCTATTAGTATAATTGATATTATTTAATTTTTATATTGGAGTGGGTTTGGAGGCGGGTTCTGGAACCCCCAAATTAACCCGCTCCCGCTAAAGGCGAGACAGGATAATTTTTTTTTAAATTCGGTCAAAATGAGTTTTTTTCATCAAAATCATGAGATCAGATTAGTATATACGGGTTCGAATTTGACTATCATCACTAATAGCGAAAGTTATCTGAATTGATATATAGGTTCGAAGTCGAACATTATAAAAAAGAGTTACATGGTCATGTGATGGAAGATGGTACATGAAATTAGTATTGCTTTGTGATTTAGAACATTGAGTTTGTGTCAAAAGTTACACCACCAATTTATAAATTTTAGGATGCTTCCACAAGCGCCCTCATAGGGCAACAATTTTTTCTAAAAAAATCTGAAGCAGCCTCACACGTTTTTAAGGGCATTTTCACAAATTCCCTATTATTCTAGTACCTATTAGAGCATGACATTTAATGATGTAATAAAATGCCCTTAAAATCGATATAGAATATATAGAGCTCTTTTTATATAGTGTTAAGATGCTAGAATATTGTTGTATGATTGGTACCTCTTTAACTTGCTTCTTGCTTTGCCTTAATTGCTCCAAAAGTTCTTATTTTTTGTTTTTTTTTTCCAACCTCGTGATGTTTAGTTTCTTTGAACATGATGAAACATGCCTTTATATACTTCATGTCATAATGATCCTTCATAAAGTTTGTTATGAAATGCTTAACGTATTTGTCACAGGCTCCTATAATTAAAAGTTGACCCTATATCTCTTTTGTAATTTAGTTGGTAACATTAAATTTATCAAAAATTTGAATCATCTTTTTAGAATTATATATAATTTATTGAGATCCATTATTTTTTTTCTTATTCTACTTAATTACTCTATTGTTTTATTCTCTTTCTACTAATTAATTACTTATTTATCTTTTTTAATATAATTTTAGATTTAAATCTTTAACTAATTTTTTTTAAATTTTAATTTTGTAAATTCATTTCACACACATATATAGAAGAGATCAAATTCACACACACATATATGAGATTTATATTAAATTACACCAAACTAAGCCACCATTGATACTTTTGGATAGAATGTAATATTGTTAATTATACAATTAAATTATATTTATTTATCATCTTGATTATTTATGTTTAATATTGTAAAATTTTAACAATAATAAATTAATAATTAAATGATCCTTAATTTTTTGTATTTTAAAAGTATATACAATAATAATATATACATATCTCATAAATGTATTAAATAATTTTGGATTAATGTAAAATTTTATAAATATAATGTATCTGATAGTAATTACTTTCAATTCGACGGTCAATTGTGAAATATATATAATTATTTATAAAAAAATTATTCAATGGTGTAACCATTGATGTAATTAACTTAGCCTGATATAATTTAATCCCTACTCTTATATATACAAGGTATATAAAGCTAAGTGAGATTCTCCTTCGATTAACCGAGTTGTTCTTAATTAAATTCAAACAATATTCAACAAATTTTAATAAATAGAGGAGAGATCAAGTTATATTAGCATAGAACTTTTTTTATTATTATTAAAATTTAGGGTGAGGGGATGGTGCCCCAGTTCAAGGTAGTGAATGCTTCCGAGTTTAAAGAGCCCTTACAGAGACCTGCGACCTATACGAGGCCCTGTCTTGCTCCACTCGACCAACCCATTGGGGTTTATTAGCATAGCACTTTAGTACTATATATCACACCAATATTAATAACTTTAAATAAAATTTTATTTTTGTCAACCTGACTGTTAAATTATAATTATTTATTACTTGATGGATCGTGTCAAATCTTTTAAAATTTAAATGATAATAATAAGTTTATAATAATTATTTCTTTTAAATGTTTATATGATGCTAAACTTGATGTCTTTTTAACAATGTATTCAATTTTTGATTGATGTAAATTTTATAAAAAAAACGATTATAATAACTTCTAATTCAAAAGTGAATTTTGAAAGTCAGTTATTTGGTAAAATATTATTAAGTGATGTAATAATGCTAAAGTCTTGTAATCATATAACTTGATCCCTCCTTTAATAAAAAAATATTAGTATATTTTTAATTAATAATTTTAAAATAATTTATAATCAAAATTTTTAAAAGATAATTTTGAGTAAAAAAAATTAATATACTAGACTATTATTTATAATATAATTAACAAACAGAAATGTTTATATTTAAATTTTAATAATTATATGATTTAACTTTATTTTAAAAGATTTATTAATTAATATATTCTTTTTAACTTTCTATGCATATGCATATGTGTTATTATATTATTCTCATTCCTTTTTACTTGTCTACTTATAAGTTCAAGGTTATATATATATATATATATATATATATATATATATGTAAAATAAATAAATGTTATAGTAGAAAATTTAAAAATAACTTATATGAAAATTAGAATATTTATAATTACATTTATATTTTTATAATAGATAAATAGGAGGAAAAGCATTTTTTTTTTTTTTTTGCATATAAAGACATTCAATTCCTTTAGTGCATAAGCATTAAAACCTTTTAGAGCAAATGCTATGGGGTAGTTATTGAAGAAGACCTTTTATAGAATATATCAAAAGAATATATAGAGATATTTGTCCCACATTTTTACAACCCGTAGGGCATAGAGAAAGGCAATATGCCCCCCAAATAATACTGCCAATGTTATCTTTTTCTGTACAATTATTATTGTGCATATAGCTAGCCGAGTGACGTACAGAGGGAGCCCCCCACCACACACACTCTTTCAAAATCCAGAAAAATGTGGTTCTTTGTCTCTGGTTATCATCCTAATTGATGAGATGACTTATCAAAAAGTAGCTGGTGTTTGTCCTTAGTCCTGTCCTCATCCTCATGTCTGTTTGGTCGTTCAATGAGTATGCATATGACCCCTCACGTCATTGGCGTCTATATACACATTTCGTCTTCTATATAAATCCCCAAATTTGCATCTACAGGGGATTGCAGTGTCGACGGGAAATTGGACAAAAGAACATATATGAGATAATTATTAGTGCAGGAAACCCCACGATTTGAGAATAAAACATCATCCTCCGAATTGAAAAAAATTACAAATGTGTTATTGGTGTAAAAACAGTTTATATTATTTTTCATCATATATTTTACAACATTTTTTTAATGAGTGGTCGGATTTGATATATGTTGTTAGATTTCATTATTACTGTACTGTTTTAGCATTAATTGTGGTAAATTACTTTTTTACACCAAAAAAAAATGTTCACAACAATTTAAAACTCACTAATTATAAAGGATTTAATTGAGATATACAGTATCAATGTAAAAAAATTTTATACAAATATTTAATTGTATGTTACCACATCATTTAATAAATATGATACATCATGTGTTGTTAATATTGATGTTCCACCCCTTTATATGTTATAACAAATATTGTTACCTGTTAGTTAAAAATAAAATATTTTTAAAATTACAAAGATGGATAAAGAAAGATCTGAATGAAAAAAAAAGCTGAATTCATTTGCATTTGGCTTTTTTTTCCCTTTCTTCCCCGATCTCGCACACTAGTTCTCAGTAGATCAGATCATTAAAATGCTCATTTAATTTGATTAGCCAACACTGCTGTTTTTTTATATATATTCTGTTAGTCCTTCAAAAGGTGGTGAAAAGCGTTGCCTACAATGAAATCATTAATCAAATTTTTGTTGGGTTGCCTACCGGTGCATTATTATTCTGAAAACCCAAGAACATGTTTGGTTTGCATTTTTATTTCCCGTTTTTATTTTCTGTTTCTTGTTTTCTGAAATTTTACAAAGGAAAAACTGGAAATGCTGGAAACAAAAATTTGTTGTTTTCAACATTTACAGTTTTTCCTTTGTAAAATTTCAGAAAACAGGAAATATAATGAAAACTGGAAATGGAAACAGGAAAATGAAAATGTAAACCAAACAGGCCCCAAGGTTTTGATGACTACATTTTCATAATCACGTGTTAAAGTTATTCGAAATCACATGATGACACCAACGAGGTTGGTTCAAGTGATACATGCTTGATTCCCCTTAAGCAAGATCTCGGGTTCAAGTCTTGTGAATGGAAAAAATCCCCGCTGGAAAAGCTAGCCCTACCATGATGTGGATATTTCTGACTCGAACAGGATTACCTTCGTGGATGATACCTGTGGTTAAACCAAAAAATTCACATGATGGCCATTGTTTCGAAACCAACATAAAAAATTACTTAATATAATTATTTTCAAATTTCAAATAAAACTTACTTAATGGCCATTTATTATCTTCAACGCTGTAAATAATGATTATTGATCAAATTTAACTTTTTTATTAGCTTACATGTCAATTAGTCAAATACTAATAATAAATGCAGTTAATTCATAAAATAAAATTAATTTTATAATTAAGAAAAAACATAAATGTAGTTAATTCATATATAAATTAACTTACATGTCTACTGGCTTTCAGGTTTCTGTAACTCATAGCAACTTAAAAAATTGGATTTGTTAAAATAATTATACATTTCAAAACACTATTTTTTAAAAAACAATATAGGGACCAACTAGTAATATTCTTAAAATCTCATCAATAGGTTACTGGTAATAAATCATGGACCTTAGTTAAAAAATTATTTAATCCAATAATTTGAAAGGAGTGAAATACCAATGTATTACCCTGAGATGTGTCACCCTAGAAAAAGCATATATTCTTTCTCTATTGACCTTTCACTAATTATAAAATGTCTTGCAGCAATATTCTTTCTATACCCACCTTTCATCCACCCTTTCAATATGGTAATGATATATAGAGTGGTAGGGTATATATTATAGTATTATATTGCCCATGATTTGTTTTGAAACTCAGCCTTATATTTAGTTGGCTATGAGTAGTAATTTTAATACATGTACTTAAGTATTTGTACTCATTAATTATTCATATTTTTATAATTAACTATAAAAATTAGGGAAGCACGTGGGTCAATTCGGGTCAAGTTAGACTGACTGTTTGACCTGGACCGACCATGTGTACCGAGCTGGACCGAGGTTATTTTACTGATTTTGACCTGAACCAAATGGGTGTGGATTGGGTTGGGTTTGTTCGCCGGGTGGGAAATAAAAAACGATAAAAAACCAGAAAATTGTACAATATGCTAAGTTAGCAATGTTAACAAGCTCTTCCTTTTATTAAAAAAAACCCAGAAGAGAGAAAAGTAGTAAAACTTGTTCCTTTTATCACAGAAGAGCAAATATAATAGAGAAAAATAGTAAAACATATTCCTTTATCAAAGAAAAGTAGTAAGCTTGTTCCTTTTATCACAGAAAAGTAGTTATAACACAGAAAATCAGTAAAGCAGTAAAAATAGCAACAATTTGTTCCTTTTATTATAGAAAACCCAGAAACGGTGAGGGAGAACAAGAGTCATAGTTGAGGGAGAGAACGAGAGGCAGCGAAGGTGCGCCGTTGACAATGAGGATCGATGACAGGGGCGAGTGGAACAATAGAAAGATTTACATCATTGAACACCCACTAAATGGACGACGATGTTGTGGAATGGAGCAAAGGGCTTGCCATTGGATGACCGTCGCCCTGTAAGCATAAAGGTTGTACGTGTAGGTTGTGCTTTTCCTGGCCACTGGATTCGTCGTCGTCAACGAGGGACGTTGTGCGGTGCGTGACCAAATCAGTAGCAATGAGCTCTTTTAGGGTTCATTGTTGTTCAGAGCTATTGAGTTTGAGAGAGAGTGAAATGAAGGTTCGAAGGAAAAATGGGAAACTGAGTGAGATTACATAGTATTTACCTATTTATAGTTTATTTATTTATTATGAGGACGGGTCAGATCGGATACAGGGGGTTGAGAAAATTACAACCTAGTATTCGAACCAATTAGATTGGTTTTCTATTTGTTTGCTCCAATGAACCCGGTTAACCCGAACCAACCCGACCCAAATACATTGGATTGAATCAGTCGGGTAAGTCCGACCCATGTTCAGCCCTAATAAAAATAAAAAATAACTCTAACCCAAATGAAAATGGAGAAATTATAAATGTACAACAACTTTGTACAACAAGCTCTCTTAACATAGAGTGAGATATAAATAGATGAGAGAGAAGTGTGAGATGCGATAGTTGATAAGATTGAGAGAAATAGAAAGAAAAACTACTAAATTGTATAAGATGTATGAATAATAGATCTCAATGAAAAATCATCTATATATAGATCATATTCAAATTTAACCATGTATAAAATGTGACCACTTCACTAAGTATATTAAATGACAACATAAAAAATTCTTAAACACAATGATATATATTTTAATATTTAAATTAACCTACGAAGCCATAAATTATATTATTTAAATTAATAATACATATTAAGTAATAATATAAACATATATATTATAAATTAATTATGTATATTATATGTGTGAGGCAGGATGGTATCATAGTACCCACACCAATAAAAAGTTGGTAGTAACTACTCATACCTAAATCTAGATGTGTAATTATCCTACCTATTGTGGGTTATTTTTGTGAATATCCAATAGATATGGATCAATTTTCATCCCTACATATTTCCTTTCAAGGGAGAAAAGGAAGAACGACCGGAATTCGGGGTAGAGTTTGGATTGTTGATGTGTAAAAGCCAATTCTGGTTTGTTCCCTTAACTAAAGTTGGTTAAGGTAGTTAGTTTGATAGCAGCCCATTGTAGAAAGTTAGTTAAGCTGAGGGTTAAATTGGTTTTCAGTTTTAATCCTTCTCTGGTATATAAATACTCTGGTTCTGATTTGAATAATATATTTTTCATTACAATTTTACTCTCTAAAATCTATCACCCAATTCTCCCTATTGCATATTTCCTAAGAGTTAAAAACAACTCTGTTTCTTTAGTTCAATAATTCAAGAACTCATAGGTTCTAACAGTGGTATCTAGAGCAAGATTCGATTAAGGGAATTCCGCATTGATCATGGCTGCCAATGGTCATTTCCCCGCCAACCTTCCAGTCCTAACAGGCAAGAACTTCTGCCGATGGAGCGTGCAAATGAAAGCACTACTGGGTTTCCAAGATTTGATGGAAATTGTTGAGACCGGAATCACAGAACCAAAGGAAGGAACAGATGCACAGAGGGCACATTTTAAAGATTTGAAGAAGAAAGATTGTAAAGCCTTGGTGATCTTGCATCAATGTGTTGATGATGCCCATTTTGAGAAGATTGCTACGTACTGCCACCTCGGCCAAAGAAGCTTGGGACATTTTGAATAAGACTTATGCAGGTGCAGAGAAGGTGAAAAAGGTTCAACTTCAAACCCTCAGAAGGCAATTTGAACTTATGCAGATGGAGGACAATGAGAAGATTGTTGATTACTTTGGAAGGCTGCAGATCCTTGTCAATTCCATGAAGAGTTGTGATGATAAAATTGATGATTTGAAGTTGATTGAGAAAATTCTGAGAACCTTGAATCCAAGATTTGACCACATAGTGGTTGCAATTGAAGAATCAAAGGACCTGGAATCCCTATCTGTTGATGAGTTGCAAGGCTCTCTCGAGGCACATGAACAAAGGCTTCAAGAAAGGTCAAATGATAAAGCTTCTGCAGAACAAGCTTTGCAGGCCCAGAACCAAACAAAGAAAGGTTTCTCTGATAACAATAGAGGTAAAAGGAGCAAGGACAAGACCAAGAATACAAGAGGAATGGGAAATTACTCTAAGGATTGCTCTCAATCTCAGAGGAGAAGAGGTTTCAGTGGCTCTAAAGGAAGAGGGGGAGGAAGAAGTGCAAGAAAAATTGGGACAAGAAGAACCTTGAGTGTTATTACTGTGGAAAGAAAGGGCACTTTGCTGAAGAATGTTGGCACAAAGACAAAAGTGTGGATGATGAAGCTCAGTTGGCTGCTGAACAAGGCTCAGATTCTGATCCAGTATTGCTGTTGGTGACCACAAAAGCAACCAGTGATGGTGATCACTGCTGGTACCTTGACTCAGGGTGCTCTAACACATGACTGGTTACAAAGATTGGTTTCACAACCTTGATGAATCTATCAATAGTAAGGTTAGATTTGCTGATAACAGTATCTTGTGTGCACAGGGCATTGGGAGAGTGATGATTCACAGAAAAGATGGGAAGAAGTCCTTCATAGAAGAGGTGCTCTATGCTCCTGGCATGAAGTGCAATCTCCTCAGTCTTGGTCAACTCTTGGAGAAGGGGTATGGGATGATGATGGTTGACAAAATGTTGAAGATCTATGACAAAAATAGGAGGCTAATCATCAAAGCACCATTGTCCAGAAATTGAACATTTAAAGTTGAAATTAAAGTACTTGATCAACACTGTTTGAAGGAATCAGCAGAAGAGGATGAGTGGTTGTGGCACTACAGATTTGGCCACCTGAATTTTCGAGATCTCAGTCAACTACATGAGTTGACAAAAGGAGTACAAAAGCTGAAGCTACCGGTAGAAAAATGCAAGGAGTGTCTAGAATGCAAGCAACCTAGACAAGCCTTCAAGAAGTTTGTTCCAGTAAAGTCTAAACAGAAGCTTGAGGTCATCTATTCTGATGTTTGTGGGCCCTTTCAGGTTGAATCACTAGGAGGGAGCAGGTACTTTATCACCTTTTTGGATGACTTGACCAGGAAAGTATGGATTTGTATGCTGAAGAGAAAGAGTGATGCTTTTGGCACCTTTAAGAAGTTCAAAGCAATGGTTGAGAAACAAAGTGGCAATCACATTAAGACACTGAGGATTGATGGGGGAGGTAAGTACACATCCAGAGAATTTCAAGATTTTTGTGAGAGAGAAGGAATAGTACATGAGATCACTCCATCATATACTCCACAGCATAATGGTGCAGCTGAGAGAAGAAACAGAACCATTATGAACATGATTAGAAGCATGTTGAAAGGGAAAGACTTACCTCATTCACTGTGGAGTGAAGCAGCAGCAACTGCAGTCTATATTCTAAATAGATGTCCTACAAGCAGATTGGAATGTTCTACACCAGAAGAATCATGGACAGGAGTGAAGCCTGATGTGAAGCATTTCAAGGTTTTTGGTTCACTTTGTTACAAACACATACCTGATCAGTTGAGGCAAAAGTTAGATGATAAGGCAGTGCCAATGGTTTTTCTTGGATACCATGCAACTGGTGGCTATAGACTGCTGGATCCTGAGACAAAGCAAGTAGTGATCAGCAGAGATGTTGTGTTTGAAGAATCAAAGATGTTCAAGTGGAATGAAAGCACTAAAGGGAGCTTGGTTAGGATCTCGGTTGAGTCAAACAGCTATGATGAAGGTCAAGATGATCAGCAAAATGCGGTAGAAGAACCAACCAACAATGATGTTGGACTGAGAAAATCAGGAAGAGCAACACAAGCACCACAAAGCCTAAGAGATTATGAGGTACTTTCTGACAATCAGATCACAGATGAGGGTGATTTGGTTCACTTGGCACTTTATGCAGGAGCTGAACCAGTCAGCTTAGAAGAAGCCTTAAAGGATCCTAAATGGATTGTGGCCATGGAAGATGAGCTGAACTCAATTGAAAGGAATAATACCTGGGACCTAGTAACTCTACCAGCTAGAAAAAAACCTATTGCAGTCAAGTGGGTGTATAAATTGAAGAAAAGTCCAAATGGTGAGGTAGTGAAGTACAAGGCCAGATTAATGGCAAAAGGTTTCCTGCAGAGAGAAGGAGTTGATTATGTAGAGGTTTTTGCCCCTGTAGCAAGGATCGAAACAGTGAGGTTTGTGGTAGCAATAGCCTGTGTTAAAAACTGGTCCCTACATCAACTTGATGTGAAGTCTGCTTTCCTAAATGGACCACTTGAGGAGGAAGTTTATGTAGAACAGCCACCAGGCTTTAGTGTTGCAGGCCATGAAGAGAAGGTATTCAAGCTGAGAAAGGCCCTATATGGCTTGAAACAAGCTCCAAGGGCTTGGAACAAGAAAATTGGCAGTGTGCTTGTAAAGATAGGTTTTGTGAAATGCATCTCAAAACATGGTGTGTATGTGAAGGGAGACAATGATACAAACGTGATTATTTTGTGCCTCTATGTGGATGATCTGCTGAATACAGGAGGCAATGATAAAGATTTAGCTAAAGTGAAGCAACTGCTGATGAGTCAGTTTGAGATGACTGACCTTGGTCCCTTGTCCTACTGCCTTGGAATTGAATTTAATGAAACTGAAGCAGGAGTCTTGATGCACCAAAGCAAGTATATATGCAGCTAACATTCTGAAGAAATTTCAAATGGAAGAGTGTAATCCAGCAGCTACCCCAGCTGAGACAGGACTTGCTTTGAGCTTGAAGGATGAAGGAGAGTTTGTTGATGCCACTTTGTTCAGGCAGATAGTTGGCTCATTAAGGCACTTGTGCAACACAAGACCTGATCTAACCTACAGTGTAGGACTAATCAGCAGGTATATGCAGGCTCCTAAAGTCTCTCACCTAATGGTTGCAAAGAGGATATTGAGGTATATCAAAGGCACCATCAATTATGGTGTCATGCTTCCTAGGTGCAGAAGCAAAGAAGAAAATTGTTTGCATGGCTATACTGATTCAGATTGGAGAAGGGATAATGATGACAGAAAAAGCACTGCAGGGCATATCTGGCTGTTTGGTAGTGCACCAATCTCTTAGAGCTCAAAGAAGGAGGATCCAGTGGCCCTATCTACCTGTGAAGCAGAATATGTAGCAGCCTGTCAAGGCTTATGGCTTAGAAAGCTGCTGAAGGAAATGAAGATTCAAGAAGGAAAGCAGTGACTATGTTTGTGGATAATAAGTCTTCTATCAGTCTTGCCAATTATCCAACAAATCATGGCAACACCAAGCACATTGAAGCCAGGTATCACTTAATTCGTGATAAGGTCAGTAAAGGGAAGGTAAAGCTCCTATACTGCAAGTCAGAAGACAACTTGGCTGATTTGTTTACCAAGCCATTGAAGAATAGTAGATTTGAAGCCTTAAGGAGTAAGCTAATGTGTGTAGCTGAGTAGAATTGCTTTTATGGGGGAGTGTTGATGTGTAAAAGCCAATTCTGGTTTGTTCCCTTAACTAAAGTTGGTTAAGGTAGTTAGTTTGGTAGCAGCCCATTGTAGAAAATTAGTTAAGCTAAGGGTTAAATTGGTTTTCATTTTTAATCCTTCCCTGGTATATAAATACTCTGGTTCTGATTTGAATAATATACTTTTCCTTACAATTTTACTCTCTAAAATCTATCACCCAATTCTCCCTATTGCATCTTTCCTAAGAGTTAAAACAACTCTGTTTCTTTAGTTCAATAATTCAAGAACTCATAGGTTCTAACATGGATTTTATGAGAAGGAATTAGTCACCTTTGAAAAAAATCAAGATCAAGATCTAATTTTTATTGAATCCATTTAACCAAAATAACTAGATGGCTTGAAAATTACTCCATTACACAATAACAAAAGTCACCAAATTAATAATTGTATGTTATATATAAAAATATTCCAAAATGCTTAACTTTCTATCCAAAAGCATATTGTCCAAGAAAAACGCCAAAACTTTCCGGGGAGAAAGATATTTTCAGAAGAATTTTAACATATATGTCACCCATCAGAGGTATCCGAGAATGCATGAGATGAGAGCAAATTATATAGCTAGCTAGGAATACGCAGACGATTTGGAAGAATAAATGCCCGAATTAAGTCTTTATCATGTATGAATGTCAGACGTGTGGTAATTAATCATGTTAATGTTTTGTGCGAAATATTGTACCATTTGAAAATTGACTTATCTAGTCATATTAATTAACCAATTGACTTTGGTTTGAATTAATCATAAATCTGGATTAATATATCATGTTAATGTATATTCCTACTTAGATAATTAGATTTATAGTTTGCTTTTGTCTATTTTTTTTATCAAGATCAAAAAGGATTAAACTCAAAAAATAACTAATTCCATGCATATCGATCCATCTTCAAAATAATACTCCCTTAGAACTATCCCTATAGTATCCTTGTAATTTCAGCTTAATTTTTGCCTCCTTTAATCTAAAAAAAATAATGCTCTATTCATTTATATTTATAAGGTATATTTGACCAAATCACACGGACTAATAAAACTAATTAATTATATTGGGGTTTTAAAAAATAGTTTAATTTTCTAGTTTTACACTTATAATATCATTGACTAACTTCCACTATTATTTGATAATTAAAAAAATATTAAAATTAATAAAAATAAATAAGAAAAATGATAATAAATGTTTCATTGAAATTGTAAAGTGGTTTATAAAACAAGAAGATAAAAAACTTCTAAAT
Source organism: Sesbania bispinosa (assembly GCA_026901365.1). Classification (NCBI taxonomy): domain Eukaryota; kingdom Viridiplantae; phylum Streptophyta; class Magnoliopsida; order Fabales; family Fabaceae; genus Sesbania; species Sesbania bispinosa. The sequence continues at coordinate 183,017 of QLOH01000998.1, forward strand.
AATATCTTATAAATACAAACAGATCTAATAGAAAATATCTATGTGCTTAGGAGAAAATGTCATTACATGCTTGGTATTATTAATTTGCGAGAGCTAGCATGATTAAAGGTAGCTTTCCTTCAATTAATGCTTGGTTTGCTAGGTAGATATATATAGAGAAATTATTGGGTAGATTATGTAGAACAAGCTCTACACAAGAATATCTCATTTTAGTACCAAGTTACCAACCTCCTTTTTTCCCTTCATTTGATCCTACCTAGTACAAAAGTAAAAGTTGAAAGTATGGAAATTGCACCCGGGCCGGGCGGGGGTGGGGGATACCTCCCCGCTCCCCGTCCCGCCTCCCCATTTTATCCCAGTTCTCGTCCCCGATTCTCATCTCGGGGTAATTTTCTCCCCTATCTCCATTCCCTGCATCCCCACGGGGACCTTATATTTATAAAAATAAATAAAAAATATAACATAAAGAATAAAATTAGTAAAAATAATATAAAATAATTAAAAATTTAATTTTTAAATTTAAAATTAGGATAATATAAAATAGAAATTATATATATTATCTTATAATATATTATATATCATATAAATAAAATATATATATATATGTATATATATATATATGTGGTGGGACGGGGACCCCGCGGGGCAGGGAGCATGATCCCCGTTCCCATCCCCAAAGCTGTCTCGGGGGGATTTTAGTCCCCGTCCCCATCCCCACTGGGGAAAATTCCCCATCATCGGGGCCCTATATGGGGCAGTCCCCGCGGGTATCCCCACTTGCAGTACAAAATTGTCATCCCTAGGAAAAGGTAGATAATTAATTAGTAATGTTTTAAGATATTGAATTGTAGATTTGTAGGTAGAGTACGTTGTTAATATGGGTTAAACTCGGTGAGCCAATCCAGCCCAATCTGGCTCACATGCAGGTGGGTTGAGTTGGTAAAAATTAGGCTCACATTTTTGTAAGTTAAAGTGGGTTCAAGTCGCGTAAAGGTGAGTTGGCTCACTTTTTAATTTTTATTTTTATTTTTGTATATTTTTAAGTCTTTTTTATAATTTTTTATAATTTTTTCTATTTTTGTGTTTTCTAAATTATGTTTTAATTATATTTATAAGAGTAAATTACTCCAACTTCCCATCTATTTTACATTTCCAACACCATACCTCCTCTATTTTAAAAACCTACACATAACCCCCTTTATTTTAAAAACCTATACAAAACCCCAATTATTATAATTTTTTTATAATTTATTAAAAAATATTTCTTAAAAAACCCAACATTACCCTCAAGACACCCCCTCCTTTCTAATTGAATTATAAGAATTGATAAATGCAATAAAACCCTAACGTGAAAATTTCTGTCTTTCTTGCGCAAATCCATTCTTCTCGTTTTCCTTATTTCTCGTTACTCTAACGTTTATTATTTTACATATTAAGTTTTTTTATAATTTATGAAGCTTTTTTTATTAAGATCCATCTTAGTAAATTTATTTTTTAATCTATTAATACTTCCGAAACTAATCTTAATAAATTATTTTGGTTCATTTTATTAGTTTGAGTTTTTAATTAAATTTTCATTATGAAAAATTTGAAAATAAATTTCTTTATTTTGCTGGTATGAAACTGTGATTTTTGTTATTCAAAATAATGTATTTGAAAAAAATTGCATCATGTTATTTTTTTTGCGTTTTCTTTTATTCACCGACACAAGAGAAAAGAAATAGTATATTTATAAAATAAAAGGAGTTTGTGTAAGACTTAAAAATTTAGGGATTTTTATATACCAAAGAAAAATCCATAGTTATTAAGGGTATTTTGGTCAATTTAATATAAAATATAATTGTTAACTTTTGACTAAAAGTTCTATTAAATGTATCATAAAAAATTGGGTTTAAGTGTAATGTACTTTTAACATTGGATGGGTTTGTGTAGGTTTTCAAAATAGAGGGAGTTTTGTGTTGAAAGTGCAAAATAGATGAGAGGTTAGAGTAATTTACATTTATAATTTTTTAAATTAGGTAAGTTAACCTACTTAACCCACCAACCCGCAGTGGGTCGAGCCAGGTTGGTATTTTTTTGGCACACAAAAAAAGTGAGCCAATCCAGCTCGACTCACTTTTAACCTGACCCGTGAGCCAATTCGGATGAGCCGAGTTGCAGCGCCAGCCCGAGGGGGAGGCCAGTAAAGCAATCGCTTTAGGCCTCCCCTACTACAAGGCCTCAAATTTTTTTTTTATATATTGTATATATTAAAATTAAGGATAAAATATGTTTGTAGTTTCTGTAAAATTAAATAAATTAAATTTGGTTTTGGTTTTCATAGTTTCTTTTTTTTTAAATCATTCCAAATTAGTTTTTATCATGTATTTTTTATTCTCCAGTATTTCTTATCAGGTGCTAAAAATTAATTTGAGGTGATTTTGAGAAAAGAGAAACTCAACACATTAGTTTTAAATTATGAGAACCAAACCCAAATATGTTTAAATTTATAAGGATTAAAAACATATTTAACCTAAAATTTAATAAAATATTTATATCAAATATAAAGATATTTTACCCAAAAATTTAATTTAATATAAATTTTTTTCTTTAAAATTGTTCGGACTATTAATTGGTGATATATATATATATATATATATATATAGATATATAGATAGATAGAGATAGATAGATTGGTGTATATTTGTAGTGGATGTATTTAGTGAGAATGACCATCTTATAATGAGAAGTGAGAACGGTAGCCATTAGATTAAAATGTGTGGGTGGAATTAAAACACCCAATTAATGAATCATATGTCATTTCTGGATCTTTCAAAATTTTAAAAAGAAAAAATCATGAAAAAGAGGATAATTAAAAGAACATGAAGGTGTAAATATTTTAATTCATAAAAAAGACTATAATTGATTAATTTAAAAGAAGAAACTCCAAGTGTAAATATTTTAACTTGGTTATAGCTTCGTTAGAACTTGCTTGTCAAGATTAGAATTTTGTTGGAACTTTCTGCGCACATTCTCCGGATAAGAAAAGTGTATGATGATATATAGTACTGCCATTTCATTGAAGCACATCAATATACTTTTTTGATTAGCGTATGAAAAAGCAAGATACTGCTAGAGAAAGGACTCGTATGGTGATTAGTGATGGACTGGAAAAAGTGATGGAACTACTATTGCGGATTCATCATTCATGGTATAGTAGAGGAAATTAAAATTTATTTATAAACTTTTCAAAGAACACTTACAAGTAAAGCAATTGGAGACGATAGGACACACGCGTTTAGGTAGAAGAAGAATATATCTTATTTATCGTGTGTTTGATGTAGCGTTTAAACGGACTAAATTCAAGTTTAATTAAATTTTCCAACACAATTATTTCTAGCGTTAAAAATATGAGTTTATCATATTTAAATGCTAAATTAAATATGCACTTAATTGATAAATAATGTAAAAAGGGTACATGTGATTTCATTAAATGAGTGTTTTTTTATCAGGAAAACGGAGATATATTATTAGCCATGATCATACCACAAACATCCCGCATTGTACTTTACTTCCTTGAAATCTCTTTTTCTCTTTCTTTTTTTGTTTGACTAAACCAAAATTATCAGGCGGTACCTTTAATGTTTGCACTATTTGCGGGACATAGAAACTTTCCGATATATTATACGGGTAAAAGGTATCCTAATCCATCTACATATTTAAATTACAAATCTTCCAAACATACAATTCATGGGATCATTTACCCATTTAATTAAAGAGAAAATAAACCCTTCATCCTAATTCTAAGCTAAGACCATGATTTCAATTTAATTAAATCTACTATATCCTTAACATTAAAGGATTCCTTTCTAAAGATCCTCTTGTTTCTTTCAACCCAGCCCAAAAACATGCACTAGATTGCAGCAACCCACACAATAATCCAAGACTCCTTAGATTTTCCCTCACCACATTACCATAATGTTGTAAAAAAATGTCCTTGCATTGTGCTGGAAGTGCCCTTCCTAACCACGCAAAACAGAAGACCAATTTTCATATGCAAGTTTGCAAGTAACAAAAGATAATTTGTATCTTTTGCTTGAACTTGGAAAATTAAAAATTACACACATGTTGTCTATTGCAGCAAGTCCTCTTTTCTTCAAATTCTCCAAAGTCTGCATTGTAATCCATGCAAAGGCTATCACTTTAGATGGTGCAAACTTTGACCACAAGTGGTTAAATAAAGCTTTTAAAGTGATCCCAATATTCTGAATACTCTCATATGATGATTTTACTGTAAATGAACCGAACTTCGTGTTTCCAGATCAACACATCATCCTTGTTCTAAACCAATTGAATATTGTGCAGTACTTGCATAAAAGAATTAACCACCTAATGCTCCCATTTTAAAAAAAAAAGGTTTGTCTATTGAAATTTCCATTCCCACCTAGCTACCATATGTCCATACCCAAACTCACTCACTTACCCCTGCTTCATTTCTGAAATATTACATACAGTCTTAGAAATGCTTTCTTTAAAGATGTTTCATTTACCCAAATGTCTCCCCAAAAGGATAGTAGTCTCTCATCTCCTATTCTACTCTCACCAAACCAAAATTTCTCATCACCCCACTCCACTAATTCTCCAAATGTCCCTCCATCAGAGTTATCCCTTATTGTAGCCCTCATATTCAGCCCCTCTGACGAACAAATTTTCAGTACTCCAGGAGCACTCACTCCTCAATACTCCTCATTTGTTATTTGACAGTTTTTTCTTTTTTTTTTAACTTTTTTTTTTCAAATTAAAATTGGAGATGTATAACTAATCATGCCAGATGTTGGATTTTAAATGGAAGGAGTACCTACTCCGGGAGGATGGTAGATTTTTTCCCCTCCGACACCCATATTTTGACATAATGACTCGACTCAATAATTTTTATTTTCATTAAATTAGTGTTTTAATCTCATCCACTCATTTTAATGGTCAATATTAATTATTCTCATTCTCACGTAAAATGGACATTCTAATATCTCGTATAATTGTATATAATTGTCAAATAACCGCGCTTAATGACCGACGACAACGGAATGACGTACTTCACTCAATCTTGAGGTGAGTTGAAGTAATTTGTGATCACTTCTAAAAACTGGTTCCATTAATTAAACCTTATATATCCTTGAAAATTTGGGGAAGAAAGGAATAAGGTGGTAGGTTTTACAATGATTAATGTCATTTAATTTGGTAAATTAATATATAATTTTAATATATAGTTAGTACGTGTGTCATGTCACGTGAATGATATATGTAAAGGCACATCGATCATAATTTTTGTTTCCTTAAGATTCAAATGTGAATAACTAATAATTTGAACATGATATATCATTAAGGTGAAGTAAAATGCAATACATTGACAGTGATGGGAAGGAGTCGCATAGAATATGGAGCACAGGAAAACAAGGAGATTTAAATGCGAGATTATGTCTGAACCTCTTATAAAAGTGAAGTAGCAACATAGAATCTATTTGTTGGAGGAAAGCAACCAGTTGGTGAAGTTTGGCAGTGTAGACTCGTCTGCTCTGTAATACTTTTGTGTGAATAGAAGCAAATCTGACCATGTAAAATCGGGATAGTGTTTGGTCCCATCCCTGAGAACAATATCTTGAGGGGGTCTCACCACTTTGTCTTCTTTGGGGCAAAGAAAGAATGCCAACGACCTCCTCTCCTTGTACTCGTTAACCACTGCCCTATGGAGGCAACTCTTGTACCTCCCATTTGATAATGCCTACACAACCAACAAACAAGTTAACATTCACGCATACCTTACACGATTCCTTGTCTAACCATTCACCGCGCGCCGTAAATTAAATACATCGCGAGTGTCAAAGATTTTTCTCGCATATACATGTACATTAATATTATATATGTCAATGGATCGACACTTAACTCTAGGGTGGATATATATATCATATATAATCTACCATGCATGCACCATGAAAAATTTGCAAATAAAAATTTTGTTTCATACCTACAAATTAATGATCTCTTGTAGATTTGTTACAAATTTTTATTATCTACCTAGAAAAATCCCATGTAAGCTCTTCTAACAAGACATTGGTTCTTTTTCTTTAAATCAAGTATATATCAATACATATTATAGACCCTTATTTTAGAGTTAGTGTACAGTATGATCCATAAAAGTGGCAACTTGTATTATTTTAATCTTTAAAAGTGTTTTGTTGGTACAAATTAGTTTGAAAATTGGTAGCTAATATCAACTTGTATGAAATATGAATAATTGGTAGCTAATAAGGATAAAATTATATCACTTCGAGGTCATGCTGAAAATTATAATCATGAAGTGGAAATTATTACTATGCTTTTAGATCTAAAATGCAAGAGTGTACGTACATGTGATGCTTCTCACTAGAGTGTAATAATATTATATAAAAAAAAAAAACTTTGTGCTTCGAATCTATGGTAGATGTGCTACATATGGGGGGATGGTTCTAAACTTCTAATTAGCAAATCTTTTGGAACATTTGCGTCAATCATCTTTCAAATATTGAAAATATCCTTTTACTGTGCTTGACAAAAAAAAATATTTGTTTGAACACATGTCTAAACCTTTTTTTAGTACTATACTTACTCAGAGTCTGTTATATATATAATAATCTAGGTTTGTGAGAGACTTAATTATTAACAACTGTGCACAGGCATGGTTGTGAGATAGAAAAAAAAAATCATCTCTTACTATACTTGATTGTATTGGTAAGTGTAATATGATATGAAGCTTTAACAATAACGTCACTTCTACATTTAAATTCTATGGATCTACTCTCCTCACCCATACTTGTTTAAAAAAATTCAAAGCAACTTCATATCTTTTTCTTCCCCTCTCTCTTCTTGTAATAAGACAAGAATAATTATAAATTATGGAGTATAAGTGCCGGTTTGATTTTTAGATCTTTCAACATATTTTATAAAATTTGTATTACTCATTAATGAGTCTTAATTAAATTACAAGTGAGCTAACTTTGCTACTTTAAATATATTTATTTTCCGTCAACTATCTAGAGTTAAAAATTTGCGTTAATGGATCGATCGATTTGTCGCGTTACAACAGAAACTTTGCTATTAATGATTCTATTCTACGGTCATGTGGGTGTTCATCAATTAGAAAATGATAGTCCCAAATTATTATATTTGAAGTAATAAAATATAATAAGGAGCTAGGAAAGAGAGAACATGTAAGAGTATGAATACTGAGATGAGGGCCTACCGTGAAGGTATCTCCAATGTTGATAACAAAGGCATTAGGATGAGGTCGAACCGTCTGCCACTTGTTGTCCGAAAATATTTGAAGCCCTCCAACTTGATCTTGGTGAAGTATTGTTATAGACGTTGGATCACAATGCGGTCCCGTCCCAAGTGCCAGACTCGGTTGTTGGCAACATGGGTAATAGTTCAATCTCATGATGGAAGATCCTTCTTCAAACATCTCCCTATAATGCAACCGATCCACCCCTAAGCTTATTGCCAAAATCTCCGTTAGCTTCATCCCCAACTGTTTCATACCTTTACAGTACTTCTGGAAGGTCACTCTGGCATGGGGAATTAATTCACACCATATTATTTAGATATATCTATATATCTTTACAATGAAAAAAGTTTGGTTTTCTCAAAATCACGTTTCTCAGAATCACGTTTCTAACATGATTTTGAAGAAAATCAAACACACTAAAATATGAAAAAAAAAGAGTATTGAATTTATTTAATTTTATTCTATTTTAAATAATTTAAATAATATAACTTATTATTTTATTTGGTTGATTAATTTTTCTTCAATCCAAACAAAGTTATAAACAAATTATAATTAAATATAGAATTTCACCGTATATATTAATCGATTAGTCTTACCCTGCTTGTTCAAAATCTTCTCCTAAGGTTGAATTAAAGTAATTTGTGACAACAGGCTCTAAAGTGTTGTCATGGTAGGGGAAAGAGAAGGTCTCTTTCCAGGGCAATTTGGAGGAGAACCGTTCAGCATGCGCACCAGAATAGCCCCACATGGAACCGGGTTTCTTATAAACACTCAATTTCCTCTGAATTGGGAGGTTGAAGAAAGTGTCCATTTGATCATATGCTTGGGCAATGAGGTGTGAATCAACTCCATGGTTGATGACTTGGAAGAAGCCATGGTTCAAGCAAGCTGCGTTTATGAGGTTAGCAGCACGTTGTGTGGCCTCATCGTCTCCTGTGAGAAAGCCATGAAGGTCCACAACTGGCGCTTGCAGCTCTTCATGGGCGTCCTCTCTGTATTCCTTTGGCCAAATGAAGTTTTTCGGCACGTAGGACTGCACCTGAAGTTCAAACAACATGAGACCCGAATCCATCTCACACCTTAATTATTATATATGTAAAGGAAACTCTAACACAGGAAATTTAATTAGACTAGGAAGGAGGCAGAGCACATTGAGAAAGGTGTATGAGACATATGTATTTATAGAGTTGAGAGATAGAATAATTAATACTACCAACGAGTGAAATCAATTCTTTCAAAATTAAACAAGTTTTAACCTTTGGTAAAGGGGTGGAAAATAACGTCTTTATATGTTGTATCTTTAAAGTCAAACCACCACTCCTTTTCCTAAGGTAGGATAAATTTAAGTTTTCCAAGAGATTTTTTAGTTGGGATCGGAGGCTTTTATCTATCTTAAATTAGAACATATTCCATTCAAACAATAATTTGGCGGGGGAAAAGAATATTAAGATAAATTAATTTGTCATTATACAAGATGAAGCTTTTAGGGTAGACGGTAGACCACCACCATATGTGGTCTATTGATCACATAGGTTTATAGGTAAATCGTAACTACTATCATAACAAATGTAACTAGGTTTTAGCTATGAAGTAGTTACACATCTATGAACTTATGTGGTCCACATGTTCCCCAATGCACAATCATGTAAGTGTGTTGTGACATTTTAATTGAAGGATTTAGGATTTTGAAAAAGAAAGAGTTGTGATACGTGTACAATTCAAGGGGTGTTTACACTCTTCACTTCTCTTTATTTTTCTCTTTTCTTCATTCATATCATCTATCATAATTATCAATAAATTTACAAAACAATTTATTTACTTATGATCCAAGCTATCCATTCATATATGAGTCCAATCTATATATTATAATATATTTTTAACGAATCATAAATAAATAATGAATTAGTTTAATTTATCTATTATAATTTAAATTCAAATCCATGTCATCCATCCACTTGCTTGTCATTACTAATTATCATTTTCTTCCTCTTTTCTTCTCGTCTGTAGTAAACAATGTTTAAGCTTCACTTTTTATACTTTTCTTTATACTATATAACCCTATCCAGGAATTTCTCATGCATTATAACCTTTTTCTGAAAAATAGTAATTAAGAAAAGCACACATTCAAACAATTTTTTACGGTTAGCATCCAGCATGTGGATATATGATAAGGTTCTATACCCGGCTCAAGTAAAATTATCTCTGGTAAAATATATTTATAGTCATGTAAAAAAAATCTCCACGATGTATCAAGTTATTTCTTAAACATTAAAATTATTATTTAATAAGTAGAAAAATAATGTTAATTAAAGACAAATTCATTTAGCTCACACAAGTTTGCATATATCAAATAATTAATTATTTGAATGTGTATGATAAATATAGTAACTAACTGACAATTACTTGTTATGTAAAAATAAAAATGATATAATTTACGTCTGACATTATTGTTTGAAAAATAAAGTATGATCAATAGTATTTTTTGGATAAAATTTGTTCCCATTAATCAAATAAAAATCTGAAAAATCCTTAAGAAAAGGAAATTTAGTCAATTTCGCATACAAAAGTTTTTAAAATATTTTTTGTTTTATATGTTCAACCGAAGTGATGGTTGAACTAATCAATGAGAAACGATTTTCGGACGGTCTCATTCTCTAATTTAAATTTCTTTTGTATTACACGAGAGGTAGAGACTAGAGAGTGATAAAAGTAACGTGATGTAGAATTTTAAAATTTGATATTAACATCACATCTGTTATAGTATTTTTATAAAATAATGTTTACGGTTGAATTTTTTAATTTATGAATTTTAACGTTATAAATTTATTACATGTACAATTGAATATTTAAAATTAATTTGGTAATGTGCATATAAAGGTATTCTACAAAATCAAATTGTATACTTTTGATTGATTTCAACTTAAGTGAAGAGCTCCAGGGTGAAGAGCGGATTAAGCTCCAAACAGATTATTAACAGCGATAATAGGGATATGTGTGATTAAAAAAAAGGTAATTTATAAAATCAATTAAATTAAACGTTAAACTGATTTGAATAAATACGTAGACGTGGTAGCACATAATTATGTGCATTTAGTTTCTTTTTATAAGTTTCATTTCTAAATTAATTTATAATTAAAATTATTTTATACTTGTAATTATTACAATATTTTAGAACATTTCTAGGACTATAAAAGATAGTTTGATGCATAATGATATAGTGAATATCTTTTTTTAACACTTTAAACAATTTTTAAATATTTTTGGACAATAAAAATGTGTTGGGTGGAGGAACTGTGAACCCATAACTTATATGAGGCTCTTCAAACAGCTTAGTTCAATTCTTGAATTAGTTAAATATAATTAATAAATAACAATATATACAACATTTCTTTTTTCCTTTTCGCGTATAAATTGAAACTATCATCCATATTTTTTCTAACAAGTCAACAAGAAATTCGGTAGGGCCGGTTTTGTTAAGGCCCTAAAAAAAATTATTATGTAGGCCCCTAAAATTATTTTAGTTAATTAGAACTTGAGTTTTAATTAGTATATATATATATATATATATATATATATATATATATATATATTCAGATTAATTGACACCAAGTGTCAAATTTTAAGACTTACACCAATTAATAACGTAACTTTTTGTAGAATTTGAAATTCACTCATCCAACCGTTGAATTAAAGATATTATGGAGTAGATTAAATTTATAAAATTTCATGCAAATTAGAAACTAATTAATATTTCATCACACCACTATATTTTAACGCGTAATATATTTTCAAAATATAAGTAAAAGTCCGCTGCTGGATAACATACCTACAAATAATCAAATGATTTGAAATTCAATATACACGATCATGACGATAATATTTTTCAATTCAATGGTTGGATTAGTGAACTTCACATTCTACAAAAAAATGTTATTAATTGATGTAAGTGTTGAAGTATGACATCTTATGTCAATTAATTTGACTCATATATAATAATTTTAAAAAAGTTTAATATCGTTATTTAATGATATGTTGTCACGTCATTTAATGAATATTTATTAAACTCAATAAATAATGTGACAAATATCATCGAATGACATTGTATGTATGTATATAAAACTTTTTTTATATATATACTAATCCTTAGAACATTTTCCAAAAGATCTTCAAAGAAAAATAGTATTAAGAGTAAAGGGTTTCTTATAAAAAAGATAATATCCTGTTCTCGGGAATCCGGATCCTACCTGAAGCCCCAGCACCAACCATCCAGGTTAAATATGAATCCTGTCATGACATAAGGAATATTGTAGATACTCTTTACCTCGACCTCGGCCACAATGTCAGCCAAGCTAGGGGGCATATGTTTCGGGGGCATCCTTGGACCTGCTTAACTATCCCCGTCATCCGAGGTGAATGTCCGTGCACGTGGACTATAAAGTCAATCCTAGTGGGACAGATCGGATCCAACTGAGCCGTTACGAGCGTGCAGTCCGAACTAATCCTGATTCGAGGGGGCATCCCGGATACGGTCTGATACCCCTGCACCATCCATCCGGGCTGCTTGCTGATATCCGGGCTGCTTGATGGGCATAGAGAGACACCCACAGGTAGGAATCTACGTACATGCATATTGAACCTTCTTATTTACTATGTATACATGGTGTGTCATTAATAATACACCACAATGGAGCATAATCCTCTCCATATCCAAGAAGACACTTGGCTTAACCACCCTACTATCTCATAGAAGCTTCTACATATACAAGCTCTATAAATACACACATACAACCTATTACCAGGTACACGCTATTATTCCACATTTGGCCAATATTATGTTAAATACAAACTAACTTCTAGGTTGAGTGTCTTCGCATGCCCACCCAACCACCGTTCAAACACCTGGAGAGTAGCTTGGAGGATTAATGGAGCTATAGAGGAGCTTGTAGATTTGAAGTAGGTGATTAAGAGTAGGAGATTTGAAGGCTGTAGAATAGGCCCCTTATCTTTCAACTATTTTTCTTAATTAGTACTAACTATGTTATTAATTTTATTAATTTACTTTTCATATCCCATTAATCTTAATTAAAATTGATATCTTTCATTTAATTTTGTAAATATTAAAATATATTAAAACCACCAAATTCTAATTATTATAATATATGTTAATTGTCTATTAATATAATCTCGATAAAAATCAACAATATCTTAATAAAGATAAAGTTGGACTTTATTTTTGGATGAAAAAATATTAAATATAGTTTACTACGATAGTTTAATAAATAATTTAATATTCTAAAAATTCTTTAAGATAAATTTTAAATAAAACTATAATAGTTTTATTAAATTATTTTAATTAAGTTAAAATATCTTATTTTATAAATCATTTTAGCTCTAACTGTATTGGTCGGCCTTGAGATTTGGTAATTTACGCACCCACAGATTTTCTATTAAATTTTTACCAACAACTTAATTTTAAAATGAAAATATATAGAAACGGAACGGCTATTTGCAAGCCTCAAATGTTGTTTCTCTTTTTTGTTTGTACTCAAAAACTCCTTCACGTTTCAACTACTAAATAATATCATTAAGCTAATGAGCGAGGTTATAGTTTATATAGAATCCAAATAAGCACGCCTGCCATCAGCTATCAGATCATATGCCTAGCTACTTATTATTAGTCTCTAAACATTGCAGGCTGGCGAATGAGATGACAACCCAAATCCTACACATTCATCGTGAAACAGCACCTTCACGAAAAGGAATACCGCTCGAGTTAGATAGGATTTAAATCACTAAACGCTGAAAATCATTTCCTCATTTTTTTTTAAATATTTGTTTTTGTAAAATAGTTTTTGTCCATTATAAGTGACATTTTTGGAATTAGTTACAAGTATATATCTCCTATTTAGTGAAGATCCATTATAAGTGACATTTTCATATACTAGTTGTTCTAGACTGATTTGGAGCTCTGCCATAATGCCGACATGGTCCAGCTATATCCGGCAGATACCGACCATGTCAAGGCGCGTATGCTTACATCTCGCTCGAACGCGTGAGGACACTTTCCGGAATCTGTTGCAACCGTCTAACGGATTTTTCCACCAGATTTCATCTATAAATACACTGCAGGAAATCCATTTGAGGTACACATTCATTCTATATTACATACACTCTGTTGAATCTCCCACTGACTTAAGCATCGAAGTCCCTGCAGGTACACCCTGCCCCGCCGTGGGTCCGTCGCGCTCCGCCGTGGAATTTGGGAAGGTACAACCTCTTCAACCGGAAACCTTCGTGGAGAATTTACGCCCGAACATTGACGCCGTCTGTGGGAACAACACGATGAGTTCTATTCATCCCCTCCTTTTCAATTATGTTCGGTAAATTCTCCACCGAAGATCATGGTGGCCTGTCGTAGCGCCACCACTGCCACTTCTTTTCTTGTGAACAACCACGTCGACCACTCCAGTGTGGAAAGCTTTCTGCCGATGTTGCTCTTACTGCGACATTTTGCATCGCCTCCTCTGCCTCCACCGGCTCCGCCATCCCTTGTCCAGGTAATCTTGAACTCGATATTATGCTTCTTGTGTTGTATACTACTTCAATCATATACTTCCAGATTTCTATTCCCATTGTAAGAAACAATAAACAAAATCAAGAATTAAGAAAAAGGAAATATGGAAACCGGGGAAGGCAATAGAGGTAACGAGAGGAATATTGTATCCAAGGATTCTTCGTGGTGAAGTCAATTCCGAAATGCATCCAATCCTTGGATGGCAAGATATGCCTATACCTTGATTTTTCTTGTGGGCGGACCTATTGAAATTTTTCGAACGAAATTCTGAGATGCAGCATGGAAAGATGGAGCAATGACTCTTCTTCTTTGCTTCCACATGAAGATTTCTACTCTTTCTTTATCTGAATTAACCACCTTGGAAAGCAAACTAATCCAGCAAACCAATTCAATGTGCGATTTTAATTGAAAACAATGAAGTTCCGTGCTTGTCTTTAGTTCCGAAATAATTCCAAGATAATCACTAGCCGACATCAACTTGCTGGATAGTTCCGAGATAATTCCGAGATGCCCCCACGAGTAATACGTGTTATGTAATCGGCGTCAGAATTAAAACTCTGGCCAGCACCGAAATCAGAATTGTTATCAGAGCATCAACGAACACTTTATGCCAAGATATTGATAACGTGTAAAGATTGTACGAGCTCCGTTCCGAGATACCCCCAATGTTCGTGTCTCTCAAAGAACTCATTGGACCAAAGAGGCTGCTTGTTTCACGTTCCCTTTAATGATGGCAGTATAACGACCCGTTTCAGGCATTTTCATTCTCCAGCAGCCGCTTTGTTCCATGCTATAATTCATTGTTAATTTGTTATACTGTGCCTCATCCAGAAATTGCTTTGATATAATTCCGAGATAGCACATTGTCATGTGCTAGTGCTAATTTGAGCAGCCAAGTTGCTGCAGACAGCACGTTATGCCCATGACTATACCCGTGATTAATAACATATTTTTAGTTTTTGCTTCTACGAGTTCGAACCAAGGTCGAACCAAAAGAATCAGAATCATGATGGCCTAATATTCTGAGATGATCTGAGATCTCGGACTTAGTTAATCGCTAGGCACTCGCAGGGAATTCATTGGAAAATGCAGAAGGTACCGATGATATTGACAAAATTCTCTTGGTTGCTTTTCTTGAGTTCTTTGTCGTGATAAGTGTGTGCTCGTCCTACAATGGATGACGCCATGATAATGAGGCTGATGCATTGGCAGATCGAACGAACCTCAAGCACCACTGTCACTGCACATTTCATTCCGTGATGGAACGTGATATTGACGAAGCTGCACATTTAATTCCGAGATAATCAAATAATTCCGAGATATTTGATTACATTTAATTCTGAGATGCCCCCAAGCATTGCCGAGAATAAGGGAGAGATCATGGAGCGATTTCCCCTGTCAAGAATCAGGGCTCGTGTGGATCGTGTTGGAGTTTCAGCACAATTGGGGCCCTCGAAGGTGCTCACTTTCTCGCTATCGGGGAACTTGTCAGTTTTGGCGAGCAGCAGATCGTTGATTGTGATCACGAGTGTGATCCAAATGAACCAGGTTCTTGCGACTCCGGGTGCAACGGTGGATTGATGAATAATGCTTTTGAATACATCCTTAAGTCGGGGTCAGACAACGTCAAAGCTATCGAAGCTAAGTTTGACTTCAAATAATGTATTGGATTGTAGCACAGGATACTCGAACATTAAGTAGTTAAGTCCGACTTCAAAGCTATCGAAGCTTCAATTTCATCCCGTAGCTTCAAAGCTATTACCAAGGAAGGAGGTCGATAATCAAGTCAGGAGTCTCATTGTCCTTTCCCTGGGCCTTGGGGTTTAATATGGGTGGGCCAAACCCACTCTCGGTGTTAAAGGATGCGTGAACGACATGTTTCCAGCTCCTCAAATGATAATTCCATGGGCTTCCTTGAGCCCTCTGCAATAGCCCGAGACAGATGTGTTGCGCAAGGAATTGGGGGACATCTTGCAAAAACCGCGTGGTCAATGTACCATTTGCTATTGCTGATGCAACAACATTGATGCGGAAGGTTATGTTGGAGAAGACGTGGCGTCAGAGGATGTGTGAAAACGAGATGTTATGTCACGACTTATCTCAAGTCTACATCGACATTCAATGTTCGTAAGTTGGCGTATTTTCTCCGATTGATCCTTGCAAAAACTGGTTCCCAGAATCAACAAACAGAGATGGTGAAACGTGCTGCAGCTACCAACAACTTTAGGGAGTACGCTTGAATTGGCCAAATGTTGTCATAACAGCGCAACGCTCTCGGTGTAGGAGGATTCAAACATGTTGTTGCTCAGACAACGAAAGATACAGATTATTTACAAGCAATGATTGAGCTCATGCCTGTGATGAGGATGAATTGGCATCCTTTGATTCCTCCTCTTTGGAGATATTTGATTATATTTTAAGCAAAGGAAAGGCGTGGGCAATTTCTATCACATAGAGAAAACTGCGAATCTGAAGACTCTTTATGAGGCAATCCTTTATAATTACCTTCTTCATGGCTATCTTTCTTCTCTCCTATCTAAGTACGACAACCCGGATTATACAATCCTTACCTAGCTCGGATTTATAACCTACTCAGATGGAGCGCTCGGATTATGTATTTCTCAGATCAAATAATTCTTGTTTTGTACATCGCTCGGATTATAATAGCTCATATCATATCTTGGATGCATGAGCTCTTCACATCTCGAAATTTGGACAGATTCAGTAGATCTTCACGCCTCAGAAGTAGGACTGCATTCCGAATCTCTCGAATTTAATTCCTTAAGTATCTCGGACATAGTTCCTCGAGCATCTTGGACATAGTTCCTTGAGCATCTCGGATTTATTTCCTCGAGCAATCTCGGATTTATTCCTCGAGCAATCTCAGATTTATTCCTTGAGCAATCTCGGATTTATTCCTTGAGCATCTTGGATTTATTCCTCGAGCAATCATCTCAAATTTATTCCTCGAGCAATCTCGGATTTATTCCTTGAGCATCTCGGATTATTCCTTGAGCATAGCAAGGTTGCAGTTTGGGTGAGAATTCCTGGTTTACCGATGGAGTATTATGATCGTATGATTCTATGGAGAATTGGGAACACTCTGGACAAAACATTGAAAGTTTATTCAAACATGTTAAATCCAAAGGATGGCGTACGAGGTCAAACTACCACAAAACGAGGAAGGTTTGCTAGGGTCTCCATTGAAATTGATCTCAGAAAAGTGCTTATGTTGAAATTCATGTTACATGGTCGTATATACACAGTTGATTACGAGGGATTATTCTTGGTTTGTTTTGGTTGTGGTCCTTAATTTAATCGGAAAGAATGTTGCCCACTGGGAAGGAATGTCAGTGATAATAATGACCAAGATACTACGATGAAGGAGAATAATGTTCAGTAAAATGATGCGCATGAACCAAATTTGGGGAATCATGACACGTCCAGGGAAGGGAGGGCGCAACGCACGCGTCTCAAATGTTGCAAGTGATGTTTTCAGACCATGGAATATTGTGCAACGCACGATGAGAAGGCGTCAGGGTGCAAAGAAGAATTTTTCCACTAATGGTATTTCTGACACTGGCACTAATGGCTAAGTGGTCGCTCAACAACCTGAAGGTGGGTCCCGTTTTAAGGCCTTATCGCATATGGACTATACAATAGCAACAGATGCTCCTGCACAGGTTGGAATTTCCACATCTGAACCTACCTCGAACCTTATTCCCATTACCAAGCCCCAACTTGATGTTTTAAAATCCGCTTCCATTGACTCATCCCAAAAACCGTGACTGAAGTTAAAAACCTAGCCCGTTCTGCCTCTAACCACCTAACTAGTCCTTTGGCCCAATATCCGTCCCACACCAACACTATTCCAATGATTACCTAAAAGATTGACTAAGGTCCTACTCTTGTCATGGACCTTGAACTATCTCCGCGTATCGTTGCTATATCTTTTACCATACCTTTCAAATCTGTTTCCCTTCCCCTCACAACCCCATGACCCTTCTGGGGATGACAGAGATTTAATTGTCTACAACCAAAGGTCCCCTGACTCTCCATCTTTTGATTTCCATTCAAAGTCTAAGCACCTACACTGGGGTGAGGATGGTAGCATATGTTTGGAAGATGGAACCGTTGACATGGTTATTGGTTCTTAGTTTGTTTGGGGTTCCCTACTCTATTATAATATGTTATTGTGAATTTAGTTTTCTGGAATGTCAGGGGAGAAGGCTTCCACACCTTCCCTTGCCTCATCAAAGATATGAAAAATAAGCACAGAATAAACTGTCTTGCTTTGTTTGAAACTCATATCAGTGGAGATCTTGCTGATAGGGTCGTTAATAATTTGGGTTTCTAAAACTCCTTTAAAATTGATGCTATTGGTTTTGGAGGTGGAATTTGGCTTTGTTGGGATGCAAAGATTGGTGACTTGGTGATTACGCACTCGCATAATCAATTTATTCATGTGCAGGTTCGACCCCCCTATGAATATCCTTGGTTTCTTACTCCTGTTTATGGCAGTCCTAGACATTTTGAAAGGTTGGAGCTTTGGTAAAAGCTGTGTGAATTGTATCATTTAATCAATGAACCTTGGTTGGTTGGATGATGATTTTAATGCATATCTCTCCCCTTTAGAGAAATATGGTGGTGCTCCACCAAATTTGGTATTTATGTAGAATTTTAAAACGTGACTTGAATATTGCTTTCTCTGATTGTGGATTTAAGGGGCCTTCGTTTACCTTTCGCTAGAATGGTATTAGAGATAGGTCGGGTAGAGTTGTTTCTACCAACTCCTGAAAAATATGATTCCCTAAAGCTTTAATTGTCCATCTTCCCCCTCTCAAGTCTGATCATAATCATGTTCTTATCAAAGTTTATAGTCAGCATCTTCATGTTCGTAATGTAAAACCATTCAGATTCTTTGTTGGGTAGTCTGTTGACATATGGTATTTGTTGTGATAGTATGATGTCTCTAGAATCATAGAAATGACAACATTTTCTAAGACCAAACCTAGCAGTTGTATTTCAGAATTTGTAGCAATATTGTAGAATTCCACCTTGTTGTCTCTAGCTCTCCTGTTGTCTCTAATTCGGGAAACACTCATAGAAATGCTCATGTAAATGTTCTTATTGATGGACCTTCCCTCCCAATCCCTTTATCAAATGCAATGTGGACACTTCCGTTAAATCTCCATGGACCTTTGCGGCCTGTGCAGGCCTATTTCAAGACAATAGTGGTAGATGGATTAGAGGATTTGTTCATAACCTTGGTGCAACTACTATCAATTTTGCTAAGTTTTGGGCCATTTTTTCAGGAATTAGTATTACTAAAGATCAGCATGCCTCCTTTATCTGGATTGAATTAGATTCTCTATTTGTTGTAAATCTGATTAACAATGGTTGCAACTTGAGTCACCCATGTAGACCCCTTGTTCAGACCATCAGGGACATTTCCTCCTCTTTCTCATGTGTGCACTTCATCCACACCTATCGGGAAGGAAACCGACCTGCTAATTTAGCTTTTAATTTTAATTATGGTCTTGTTGTTACTGATTCTCCTCCCCCTCCCCTCATTCAGTTGCTTAGGGATGACCTCTCTGGGGTTCTTTCCCTCGCTCTATAGTTGTTTAGTTTGTTTCCTTGGGGCTTTGCCCCTCCAGTTTGCCAAAAAAAAAGAAGGTATTAAAATATATTCCCTTTGTCCCATTTTATTTGTCTTTTAAGGTTTTTGTATAAGAATTAAGAAATATAATTAATTTCTAAATTTCATCAAATATGTTAACTAATTTCCTATTGTATCCTTTATTATTTATTATTAAAATTTGTCTCATTTATTATTTGTAAAGGATATATTTAATAAAAAAATATTTAATGCTCCTTGAAATTGTAGAATGACAAGTAAAATGAGCCAAATTTTTTCCTTAAAAAGACAAATAAAGTGGGACGAAGGAAATAATATTTATGTGTAATAAAAAATAAAATATATTTTTTTATTAAAATGTATAAGTATAATATTTAATGTGTCCTTAAAACACTTATATTTTAAGTACAACAAGTTACTTAGATGAATTTAATATGTATGTATTATTAATATAAAAATTCATACCATTATTTAATAATGTGTTAACAAATTATGAATTAAATTTAATAATTAATACATGAAATATCATATTCATTGTAAATTTTTTTTAACTCTTTTTTAACTCTTGTTAGATAAACATAGTAAATACAACACATATATATGCAATAATTTATATTATTAAAATAATCAATAATACTGTGTTTCATACCATTAGTAAATACAACACATATATAATCCAGGTTTAAATCGTGATTTTTGATGAAATTAAACACACATTCATCCTCGATCATCTGTAATCCGTTAATGTAGACAGATAAACAGAGTGACAGAGATCAGAGATTGTGACTTGTTTGTCTGATATAGGAGAATAGTTTGCTGCATGCGTGGTCGTGACTATGATAGAATCTGACCCAAATAGAGACAGGGAGGAAGGAAGTGGAAGCCATTGAAAAAATATGAGGCAGTGGGAAGCTTTCCCTCTTCACGGACCAGCATGGTTACCCAATTTGCAGTTTCTCCAACTCACTAACTTTCCTCTTGCTTGCTGGCATTATACTCACAATTTGCTTTGCTGGGTCTCCAACTCACCAACTTCCCTCTTGCTGGTATATATTATATTATATAATATTATCAATGTCTTTTCTTTTCTTTTCTTTTTTTTATTCATTCAGCAGTGAGCACAACGCCCTCTTCCGCTGTTGTGCATAGTAAGACAACAGTCTAAATGTCTAATGTCTAATTTCTCACCAACTATTCAACTTTTACCCAAAATATCTGGCCATTATATGGCAGGATCCCAGCTCCCAATTTGCTACCGTGATTTCTGATATGACATTTATTGCCCAAATCCTCGCAACTGATAAAGACCTCTCCATAATAAGATGCATTTGATAAATCCGAATATTAACCTTGTCTCTGTTTCTAACTTTAGGATTGGCTAAAATAATTTGCAAATTATTTTTATGAATTTTTAAACACAAAAAGACGTTAAAAGTAAGTTTGGTAAGACATTTTATACATATGAAAGTTAAAATAAAGGATTTAATTAATATACATTGTCACAGTATAAAGAAATTATGTGTTGTCACATCATTTATTGAATTTAATAACACATAAGGTGTCACATTTATTAAATGATGTGACGACACACCATTGGATGTTTGTATAAAATTTCTTCACTTGCCATATATATATATATATATATATATATTAAACTCTAAAATAAATAGTTAAAATCATAATCATTTGGTCAATGTTGGTAATATAGTTTTTTAAGGTAATTACTAGTTTTTTTATAAGTTACTTTAGGTAACTCTTTTTTAAAAACTCTATTTTTCTGTGATAGCTGAAAATTTATTACAATTTTATTCTCAATAGTTTTTACTCATCATTATTTAATAATTAATAATATCCTTAATTATATGTCATTTTACTATTATCAGTTTGTAAAATCAAATCAACTAATTTTTTAATATTCAATTAATTTTTCAGCTAATTTCACTAAATAGACTCTAAGGTCATCGCGAACTCACGTTAGGAAAGCAAGACTCTTTTCAAAATTTCAATTTTCTTTGGCGATGGATTTAAATTGGTATGGTCCTCCCCACTAGATCTAGGGTTTTTTTTTCAAAAAAAAAAGAATGATTTTAAAATTATATAAAAAGAGTAATTTGTTTAACTTTTAGAGATTTTATGTAAATTAAAATTATTTTTTATTTCTTTATAATTTTAAAAACATTTTATATTTTAAAAGATTTTCCATCCATTTCAAATTAAATGTTGTTTCAGCAAAAATAAAACCATATTACATTTTAAGATTTTAATGAAACATTAATATTTTTATTTTAATTATGCCCCAAATAAATAGCGAATGTAATGATTTTTTTAATATACAATTTGAACTCTACCAATAAATCGAGTAGCATGAATGTAATGGTTTCTCAGCAATGTGTTTAACATATATATAATATTAAATTATTAATCCCCTAATTATGCTCCGTTGCATTTGGACTGAGATCTTCTCATTATGAAATTCGCACGAACATATCAGGTTGAAGTTTTGTATTTATCTATCTCTACTTTAATATTAAATAAGTAGAATCATGATGCATGCTATCATGTGAAATATTAATATAAGAAGATCACATTATTAAAATGGTTAAGTGTATGTTTGATTTTACGTAAGAAATTTAATTTAATTTGCTCAATGCAATTATTTTTAGTGTTGGAATTATGAGTTTATCACATTACAACATTAACACGCGCTAAACCAAATATATACTACCACATGCTTCAAAATTGGATTAATGGGATAATGGAAATCAATAATATTTTTTAAAAAAGCAAAATAAAATGAATATTTTTAGCAATCCCATAAAATGTTATTTGACTATCGTTGCATTATATATCATAATGTTTTTAGGGTAACGTGGATTTCACAATGATAAGCCCATCTCTAAACGCTAGTTGCTCACGAGAGTTCTTAAAATAGAAGAATTTTGGGAACCAACTAGAATGTATTGTAAGAGAATGATGTGATAATTTTTAGAACATGGTCAAGTAACTATGCTTCAACAATAAAAATAATAACTTTGGGGAAGTGAAACACAAAATCAGTTGAGGAAAACTAAAATCACAAATCACAGAAAATTAAAAATAAAGATCAGATTATAGAAAAGTGATTAAAAAATTAAAAAACAATAAATTACTGAAAATTATAGAATAATTAAAGAAAATTACAAAATATATAATTATAGAAAATTACAAAAAAATAAGATCTGTGTATAATAATTACAAAAAAATTAGAGAATAATTATAAAGTTGAAAAATTAGTTAAGTATTTGAAATATTTAATCTTTGTATAAAGTAAAATAAAATATTAATTTTGATCTAAAAAATTAATAAAATTATAAAAATTAAATATTTAAACCTATAATTATTGTATATAGTTCATGTTTTAAAATTATAAAATATAATAGTATTTTAACTTGTACTAAAATATTAAAATAATAAAGGTGGCATAGTTCGTGGGGTCCATTTTGGAGTTTTGGTAGAATTGCTCTGTTGAACGGTAGAGTTGCTTAAATTGTAAGTATTGCTTAAAAAGTAAAAAAATGATGATATGTACAAATAGGACACACATAAAAATTAATACAATAACTTTTAAAGAATTTGAGAAGAATTCCCCATGGGAGAATTATTTAATAGTGCATTTAACAAAAATTCTGAGTAGTAAATAACTATTTAATACATTTCATAGTGTTGTTTTAGTAATTTTTTATTTCATATATTGATGGTCGCTAATACTACTCCTTTTATTTTTCTTTTTATTAGTCGTTTAAAGTTTTTGCATAAGTATTAAGGAATACAATAATTATGCTATTTAAGCCCCATTTTTTTTCAAAGACGATCTTTCTATTTCTCTCATTAATGCAATTAATATTTCTCTTTCTCAATAACTATGCATAAACACCATGTGTGCTATATTCACATTATTTACCTCTTGCTATAAATATTTTATTATAAACATAAAAAATACATAGGTTTAATATGTTTTTCGTCCTTGTAGTTTTGGTCAACTTTGATATTCGTCCCTAACTTTTAAAACCTTTGTTTTATATCCTCATACTTTTAAAACACTTTAATCGTAATCCCTAACGTTAATTAGCTTTGTTAAATTATTGATCTGTTTACTAGATTTCCACATTACTCTTTAGTGTCAGTCTCAATTATTCAATATGGATGTTGAGTTCATCTATTAAGCAATTGAATTCAGAAACAATGTAATAAAATTAATTAGCGTTAGGACTATGGTTAAGGTATTTTAAAAGTACAGAATATAAAACAAAAGTTTTAAAAGTTGGGGACGAAAACTTAAGTTGACAAAAAATACAGGAACGAAAAATATATTACCCAATACATTTATTAAAACTTTGAACTTTTAAAACATTTATGATATAGTTTTATAATAAATATTTGGGTTAAATATGTTTTAGGTCCCTAAACTTTCACCCAACTTTTGTTTTGGTCCCTAATCTTTTTTTCTTTCGTTGTTTTTGGTCCCTAACGTTTTCAAATCATTGAAATTAGTCCCTACCGTCTGTAACGTCCTAATTTCTCAATTCAAGAATAAGTGTCCGTTGGAAACACTATTTCGAATTTCTAAAATTATTTCGCGCCATTTCGTGTATCGGCATACAAAAACAATTGCTTAAAACGGTCCAACGTATGCTTAGGCTACCTCAACATTCAATAACACAATTCTAAACATTCCCCTAAGAAAGACAGGGAGGGACCCACACTTGGCGTGTTTAAGGTTCATAAAACTCCTGCCAGAAATCCGGCAGAGTCTCCCCTGAAAACTGGACGTTTCCCAATTTCCAGATCCACCTGAAAACCAGCAAAACACCAGTACAGTTCATAATAACAGAAGCACTAATCCATTTCAGTAATAAGAGGCCTCCGTGGCCAAACCAAACATTCACATCAATCTCTTAAAATAATACAGTCCAATAACCTATAAGCATATACATATATACACAATTCTTAATTATTACATGACTTTATTAAATCTAAGCGTCCTAAGGCAACTGGGGAGGCGGGAGGGTCTGCCTCGAGACTCCGACTCGTCCTCCAATGCTAAGAAATCCTTTCCTGCACAACTGAAGATGTTTTCCCACAACGTGGGATGAGACTACGTCCAAGTGAGTGAGGTAACAGTGTGTGCATGTGTGGGGAGGCAACACATGATATACAACACTACAGCATAACTCAGACAACTCAGAAAGAATTCATAATGACAATCATTCCATAACAATCATATGAGAAGTAATGATTATACAAGGTAATGAACATGTCAATGCAACTAACATCCAATCTATCTACCGTACTTATTCTGAAGTCTTTCGTTATTCCCTAACACCCAGGGGGTCTTTTCACTGTCACGCGTTTTGAGCGCTCGACCATGTGACCAAGGACCGTCGTCCAGGGCCACCCTCATTAAGTTTTTATCATCAAACATGCATAATTTATTTTTAATTGAGGAATCCCATATACCCCTTGGCCTAGAGGTAAATGTGATTGCCTCTCTTGCAACATGAATCCAAGGACCGGAGACAAAGTCTCAGAAACATGAGTCCATGGATCAACCTCATTAATTCACATGAGTCCAAGGACCGGAGACAAAGTCTCAGAAACATGGGTCCAGGGACCAACCTCATTAATTACATGAGTCCAAGGACCGGAGACAAAGTTTCAGAAACATGAGTCCAGGGACCAAAAGTCTGAGCGTGTAACATGATCAATTTAAACAGGAAATCCAAGGACCCAAAATAATTCTTTTCAAACATGAAGTCCAAGGATCCAAAAGTCATTAATTTCAACATGAGGTCTAGAAGACCCAAAACTCTTCCTTTCAAAACATGAGGTCCTAAGACCCAAATCCTTTTCTTTTTCAAAAACATGAGTAAATGATTTCATGAGGATAATAACACTTCCATAAGCATGTACATATGCATAATCAACAATTAATTCAACATTCAACATCAACAATCCAACATTCCATAAAATTCCCAATTCCTTTAACCTAGAGTTTTATCCAAAATCAAGCAATCCAAGGCAATCCATACATAAATCCTATTTTTAACCTCCAATAATCATATAATCAAGGCTCAATCATCCATTATACAAGAAAATCCTCAAATCCCCAATTTCCTAACCTAGGGTTTGGCCAACAATTCAAATATTCAATTAATCTAGCAATCAACCCTAGGTTTTGCATAAACTCATACATAATCAACTATAATAGCAAGGGGAGGAAGAATAGGGAGCATACATAGGAGAAGAACTAATAAATAAGTGAGTGAGAACCACACTCACCTCAAATGGAGAACCAAAGGGGAGGAGAAATGGAGAAATGGAGGTGGAGGAGAAAGGTGGAGTTGATCCCCAAGCCCTAGAGTGGTAGAGTTCCCCTTCAATCTTCCTCCTTTTCTTCTTTTTCTCTCTTTCTCTCTCTAATCTATGCTCTTTCTCTCTAACCCTAAGAGAAGGAAGAAGAAAATGAAAGGAAAGAAGAGGGGCGCTGTTTTTATAAAAAAAATCTGACGCACGCACGCTCAAGCGTGCCCCTGGTGCAGCGCTTGAGCGTACACAACCAGAAGCCCCGATATGATTCTGTCCCGCGCACGCTTGAGCGTGGGTCCAGCGTGCCGCTCTAGAGCTCACTCTCTGCCACAGGCACGCTGAATCGTGCTACTTGTGCGCCGCTCAAGCGCTCACTCTCTGTCATAGGCACACTGAAGCGTGCTACATGAGCGCTTGAGCGCCCAACACCCCTTTTGGTTCTGCCTCGCGCACGCTTGAGCGTGCTCCTGGTACGCTTGAGCGTGCGACAACCAAAATCCAATTTTATAGTTTTTGATGCTTTTACTCATTCCAAGCTTTTCTAACCCCCTAAACCTTTCCTAGAAACCCTGAAATCAATTCCTTATCCTCTCTAATCACCAACTACAATTTCTTTGCTCCTAAAGCCTATTTCCTAACCAACTTAACATACTTGATATCTAACTTGGTATGATATGCCTCTAAGGTAAACCTACAATCACTTGGGGCTTGATATTGGTTTCTTCCTCTAAATTTCCCTTAACATTCAAGGACCCTTGACTAAACCTCCTATCCTTTCTACAAATTCATTCCCACCTTCTCAGGTTCTCATTCCCCTCCTAATTCTCTTCTAGATTCTACTTAGACTCAGACTTTGGGATGTTACATTTCTACGCCCCTTAAATAAATTTTGTCCTCAAAATTTCAGGGACCTAATCCCTCCCCAGAATGTTGTGGCCCTAAGGAATTTTCCAATCATCACCTGATCAATATACTCCATTCCCTGAGGATGGCTACGGGAACAAAAAGTCCTTTAGTCTCCTCGTCTTATCTTATCATTCTTTATCTACTAGCCAAGCCTTAGGTTTACTTCCCATGACAACTTACCCTGAACGGGTGGGATGACGTAATCACACATTCCTGCCGAAAAACCAGCCCAAAACAATATGTATCAATAAAATGCAATGTTTCATGTCCAAAGAATCCTTATAACTAGCGAAAAGGTTTTTCCAGGAAGGGGGAAACGTTACAGTATCACCCTATCATGAAGCGTTGTTCTATAACCTGGTCTCAAATGAAGTTTCCTCGTTGGTTCCTGAGCTACCATATGTTTTCCTGAAGCTAATACTTAACACTCCCTTCAAAAGCAATCATACAACTTGAGAATCATGAAACTTACACTGGAGGGTATTCTGGCACGAGACATGCATTCAGTGAACATAGGTCATGCAATAGCACATGTGGTTGTCAAAATCTTAAAAAGCAAACAGGTATACATGCATGACTGACAACTGCTAAGAACCTGAATACATAACAGTTCTCCCCTAGTTTCAAAGGCGGAAACACGTAAGCCCATATTACGAGTGCCAGATCGTAGTCAAGGGTGCGCAACCTACAGAGCCACAACCCAAGGTAGTAGTGTTCCTCAAAACACATATGACGGAAAGAAAAATGGACAACTCCGGTAGTTCATCCGGATAAAACCAACCTCGTGAAACAGAACATGATAGTGTGTGGGTCTGCTTGCACCTACCACCCCATCATGTGCACAAACATAGGAAACATAGTTTCCTATCAGTACAACCTAGGGTACCGAGTACAAACACCTGCCCTGAATTGTAACATCAGTAGCTTTTACCTAAAGTTGGCAACCGTAGCAATTGAAGGAATATCCAATTGCCCTGGTGACCAAGGGACACATTAAAGCCTAGAATGATGGTAGAAACTTTGGAAACAAGAGAGATATAAGGAGGACGCTCAACACCTAACCATGGATTTAACACACTAAGCTTAACATTAATCTTTAACCAAACATTAACTAGACACTGGCCACTGACTCTTAGAGAAGTTATATTTCGTGTAACGATTCTAAATTCTACAAGATATCCTTCTTCTATGGACTATAAAGATTAAAGTCTTACAGCTAAAGAACCCACAGAGGAGGGGTTGAGAAGCCTAACTTTCAGACTCAACCCTACCACAGATAACCCAGGATTTTAAATACCACTCGTGTGCTGATAACATACCCCTGAACCTAGTTAATGGAGTGCCTACCCACGGCAAAGCAGGTAACGATTTACAAATCAAAAAACTTGTTAATCATAAGACTTCCAATGTCACTTACTCTTTTTTTTTACTTACCTGGGTCTTACCCCTTGGCCCAACCAAAGTAATCGGGGGTCCTTACCAAACGGTAGTGTTCGACCAAGACTCGGGCATGGATAACAAGGTCCTACCCCATAAGGGGCCTAAGTAAGAAAGGTGTTCTAGGGTAGAACAGGGTGATTATGGGGTCATGGTCTCCAAACTTAAATTTCTCCCAATGGTTCAAGAGGTAAGAATATACCTAGGTAACTAGTTGGTTAACATATACCTCTATGGGCCGAAACTACAACCAAGAATTCTCAGATTGATTTATCAGGATGCCAAAGGTTCAAACTCTTCCCTTAAGAACTAGAATTAAGTTCACCAGTGCATGGACCAAAGGAACGAGTAACAACTCTAGGTGTCAGCCTATTGTTTCAGGAAACGCAGGGTTGGATTCACTTCTTACGTGCTAAGACCAAATTGCCGTCCCTAAGACTGAAACATCCTCATCACCCTCAAAAGAATTCACTGACCATCAATTTAGATATCTACCTGGATTTATACAAAGACTCAGACAACCAAAGTGAGATCAGGGCCCTAATTCAAGTTCTCGAGTTGAGCCTACGGCTACATTCATCTATTGGTAATCAACTTAACCTGGGAACTAGGGTTACTCTCCTTCGCCACAGGTATTAGGTTCCTCTGACTTCTCATGAGCTCTATTTGTCCCCTACAGTCCAACTAGGCATGAATCCTAATCCTGTGAGATTCTAAACTCCAAAATCTTTCCACCCATGCCTTAAAAGCTTACCTTCAACCCCTGCCCCTAATTACACAACCTTGCAAGCAACACATTCAACCATAAGAGTCAAGCAATTTCTTAAACAATGGATACAAAATCAAACTAATCCAATGGGTTACAACCAAGTGCACAAAACATACAATCATGCAAACATACAAGCATTACACTCAGTCAAACAAAATAAACATCCTATTCAATTCCAGTAACCTTCGTTGCCAGAATTCTAGGTCAAACGACAAACCTGCTCTTCAAGGCCTTTAGGGTAGAAGTCCTACTCTTGGAATTAAATCTATGTTACTTTATTTTTCTATCCGACAAATGGGTGGCTCTAACCTGGTTAGAGAAATGTCCCAACTCCCTAACCAAGGCATCCCTACTTACGTTACTAACCATAATCCCGTGTACAACACACCCAGTAGAGGGGTGATCAGTCCCTATACTGGTTACGAGGTACGGTGGAATCATAGCGAGTCACGGGCAACTAACCTAACCACAGTCCAATTGGATTGAACTACTCTGATACTGTCGGCACCCAATTTCGTCCGGAAGTTCTATTTCACTTTTTCTATCTCTTATTTCCATGCACGTATATATTTGTGGTATTTAATTATTCTTTTACCTTATTAAAAATCTAAGAAAATAAAATGGAAATGGATTAATTAATTAGTTAATTAATTAATTGTTGGATAATTAATTAATTAAGTGATTGATTAAACCTTAAAAAAAAAAAGAGAAAGAGGGGATTTTTGTTTTTTCTTTCTTTTCAGAAATTGCATTTGGGCCAATTGGGCCATCATTTGTAAATCTTGACTTTTTTACATTTTTCTCTCCTTTTTCTAAATCTCTTTGGGCTTGGACCCCTTTTTTTTGTAAATCCAGGTTTTTTTTTATTTGATTGGGTCAACAGAGTTTTTGGTCGGGCCAGCTGCGTTTCCAACCCAGTGCATTCCTTTTTCTGTTAAGCTTATTTCAAAACATTTCTAAAAAAATCCCTTTGTTGGGCCATTTGGGTTGCTGGCCCAGTACATTTCGGACCCTTTCTAAGAAAAAAAAACTTTTTTTCATTCTTTTTACTTTTTCCACCCATCAGATCATTTTTCCCTCTTCTTTTTATTCTTATTTTTAAAAAAAAATAATAAAAATGCTGTGAAATGGGTAACGTGCAAGGTAAGAATTCAGCAATTCAGAAGCAGGTAGGAGTTGCAGGTTGCAAGTTGCAACCTTGAGCAACTCAATTCATCATCATATGGACGGTGGGATTAACCTTTTTTGCACCTATAAATAGATGTGGTAAGTAGTTTTTTTCTTCTTCTACGGAGAATACACAGATAGGCAGAAAAAAAATCAATCATAGGCCCCCACACACAAAACACTTCTTGTGAGAATCATCTTTATTCTCATCAGGAATTTGAGTGTAAACACAGTAAGGATAAAACCATTCGAGTGAAATAGGGAGGAACTACAGCAGCAGATTTAAAACAATTTGGAGAGGAGAAATTGCAGCTGTAAAGAGATAGACACCATAAAGCATTCAGGCACAATCACAGATTTGGTATCATTTTATTTTTCATTTTTCAATACCTATATATTTCTTGTGCTTGATCTGAAAGTGTTTTGGGTGTGTGGTGGTAAAATCAGACATAATCACAGTCCTAATCACAGACATCAGTTCAAATGCAAACAATAAACAGAGTCCCATTTAGTACAGTCCAAAATCATACAGTCCCAAAGTAAGAATAAACAGAAAATGAAAAATAAAATAAACCATCTTCTCCTTTGAGGCCGCGACTGTTCCCCTCTCTGGCAGCCATGGCCTCCCTATGAGGTCTCCCCTCCACTGTCCCCCTTTCCACAGTTACCACTCAGAGTCTGTAAAAAGGAAAAATCAAAGCCAAGAATCAAAATAGTGGCACAAAAATAGCAACAGTTTTTTTTAAAAGTAAAGCCAGTAGCAATTTTTTTTCTTTTTTTTTCTTTTTGGCAAAAAGAAGTAGCAAAGCAAGAAGGGACAAAGGTTAGGAAAATAAAACAGAGAAAAGCAACCACCTTTCTCGTCGGCCAACCGACCGCCG